>CM076400.1:22511747-22583190 GCA_038363315.1 Mugilogobius chulae | reverse complement strand
ATCACTGAAACCAATGAGTTGATCTACACTTCAGCATCAGTGATCCTAGAGGTGCTGGGCTATAAGAGCAACCATGGGAGCCATGAGAAACAATACCCACCATGGAAACGAAGGTTGGAGGCTAAAATCAAGGCAGCTCGGAGGGAAGTGAGCCAGTTGACAGAGGCCAAGAGAGGTGCGATGAAAAGACCAGTACCCAGGAGGTACAGGCAGATGCCCATACCTGAAGCACTCGAAACTGCCAAGCTAAGGCTCCAAGCCTTGGCCAGCCGCCTAAAGAGATACACGAAAGAGAATGAAGCCAAACGAATAAACAGGCTGTTCGCAACACAACCTGCGAAAGTGTACTCTCAATGGCAGGGTAATAACAGCAGAGCAGACCCACCAAGGCTGGAAAGTGAACAGTACTGGGAAAAGTATATGGGAGAGGAAGGCATCACACAACAGCGATGCACAGTGGCTGATGGATCTGAGGAAAGACCACAGCAATCTCCCTGAACAGAATCCAGTGACTATCACAGTGACAAACATCCAAGAAAGAGTCTCAGGTATGAAAAACTGGACAGCACCGGGCCCTGACATGATCCACTCCTACTGGCTAAGAAACTCACTGCACTCCATGAGCGCCTAGCAGCACAAATGAACCAGCTGCTAAGGGATGGGACTCACCCTGAATGGCTAACCGAAGGGCGAACGATCCTGATAATGAAGGATCCCTCAAAGGGTACAGTCCCATCCAACTATCGCCAATAACCTGTCTCTCCACAACATGGAAGCTCATGTCAGCATCATTGCGGCTAAGATAAGTGGGCACATGGATCAATACATGAGCAAAGCACAGAAGGGCATTGGTAAAGATACCAGAGGAGCCAAACACCAACTCCTGGTTGACCGAACAGTTGCCCAAGACTGTAGAACCCGACACACCAACCTGTGCACAGCCTGGATTGATTACAAGAAAGCCTATGACTCAATGCCACACACATGGATCACTGAATGCTTGGAGCTGTACAATATCAACAGAACTCTGAGGACCTTCATTGCAAACTCGATGAAGTTGTGGAAAACCACACTTGTAGCCAATGGGAAGCCACTTGCCCAAGTGTCCATCAAATGTGGCATATACCAAGGAGATGCACTGTCCCCACTGCTGTTCTGCATAGGTCTGAACCCCCTCAGCCAAATAATCAACAAGACTGGCTATGGATACCGACTCAGAAACGGGGCCACCATAAGTCACCTCCTCTACATGGATGACATCAAGCTGTATGCTAAGAGCGAGCAAGACATCGACTCACTGATCCACACCACCAGGATCTACAGCACTGACATTGGAATGTCATTCGGGCTTGAGAAATGTAGTAGGATGGTGACAAAGAGAGGGAAGGTAATCCACACAGAAGGGGTCTCACTCCCAGACGGAACAATAGCAGACATTGAGGACAGTTACAAGTACCTTGGATACCACAGGCAAATGGCAACCTTGAACAGGCAACAAGGAAAGCGGCAACAGCCAAATACCTCCAACGAGTAAGGCAAGTCCTCAGAAGTCAGCTCAATGGCAAGAACAAGTCCCGGGCAATAAACAGCTACGCCCTGCCAGTGATCAGATACCCTGCAGGAATAATAAGGTGGCCAAAGGAAGAGATACAGACCACAGATGTTAAGACACGAAAGCTCCTCACCACGAACGGAGGGTTCCACCCCAAATCCAGCACCCTGAGACTGTACGCTAGCCGAAAAGAAGGAGGCCGAGGATTAGTGAGCGTGAGAGCCACTATCCAGGATGAAACATCCGAGATCCATAAGTACATCAAGGACAAGGCCCCAACAGATGGCGTACTCAGTGAATGTCTCAGACAGTGGGGAACAGATGAGGTGCTGGAGGAGGAACCATCATGGGAGGACAAGCCCCTACATGGGATGTACCATCGGAACATAACTGAAGTGGCTGATCTCAAGAAATCCTATCAATGGCTTGAAAGGGCTGGGCTGAAGGACAGCACAGAGGCGCTCATCCTGGCTGCACAGGAGCAGGCCTTGAGCACCAGAGCCATTGAGGCCCAGATCTACCACACCAGACAAGACCCAAGGTGTAGGTTGTGCAAAGAGGCCCCGGAGACGGTCCAGCACATAACTGCAGGGTGTAAGATGCTGGCAGGGAAAGCGTACATGGAACGCCATAACCAAGTGGCTGGCATAGTATACAGGAACATCTGTGCCGAGTACGGACTGGAAACCCCAAGATCTAAGTGGGAAACACCTCCCAAGGTGGTAGAGAATGACCGAGCCAAGATCCTGTGGGACTTCCAAATACAGACAGACAGAATGGTAATGGCAAACCAACCAGACATCGTGGTGGTGGATAAAGAGCAGAGGAGAGCCGTGGTGGTGGATGTGGCAATACCAAGTGATGGCAACATCAGGAGAAAGGAGCATGAGAAACTAGAGAAATACCAAGGGCTCAGAGAAGAGCTGGAGAAGGCTTGGAAGGTGAAGGCAACAGTGGTCCCCTGGTGATCGGTGCACTGGGGGCCGTGACCCCCAAACTGGATGAGTGGCTACAACATATCCCTGGATCTACATCCGACATCTCAGTCCAGAAAAGTGCAGTCCTAGGAACAGCAAGGATACTGCACAGAACCCTCAAGCTCCCTGGCCTCTGGTAGAGGACCCGAGCTTGGAAAGCGGATGAGACCACCCGCGTAGGGTGAGAGGGATCTTTTTTTTTTTTCATTTTATATATATATATATATATATATATATATATATATATATATATATATATATATATATATATATATATATATATATATATATATATATATATATACAGTGTTGGAGTAACTAGTTACTTTTGTAACTAGTTACTGTAATATATTCCACTTTTCAGTAACTAAGGAGTGTAACTCATTACTTATAAAAATGTTGATAATATATAACAGTTACAATCTGAGTAACTCAAGTTATTTTCATATAAATTAATTGCTTTTATATTCTATTGAAAACGACACTTTGGGACCAAAACACTAAAATATTGTCTGTTGATAAAAGGTAAATCAAATATTATGAGGAACATGTGTTGTGACGACACATTCCATAAATTAACCAATGATCAAGTGTAAATGTTACAGGATTAGTGTTGTACAACATCTTAAGGCTTTTTCACACCAACACAACTCCCAGTCGCTGTCGGTAGGGAGGAGCGACGCACCGTCTGTTCTAGTCTCTTTGGGGCGCTCGATGTAAAAAAGCCTTCGCACAAACACGATCCAAGCAGCCAACAGTCGGCGAACAAATGCAGAGTGAGCATGCGCGTGACGTAACGCTTGACGAAAAAGACAAAACAGAAGTTGTGCGTGAGTAGTTGTCAAACTCTGTGGCGAACAGATTTTTATCTTACCTCACCGCACGGATTAGGCTAAACTTCTATTTCCCGCTACAGTCCAGCCTTCGTACTACAGCTGTACTCCTCCATCTTTGTTTTCCTCGGACCAAGTAGTAGCCATTCTTCTCCGTACTTACGTCTCGTTTGAACCCGGCAAATAACAACAATCCATGCTCAGGTAAATACTGTTTTTCCATAAGCGCATTTTCGGTTTTCCGCACCATTTTCTTGCACACTGATTCGCTAGCCACGGGCCAATCAAACAGCTGCATATGCGGCAACTACCGACCGCTGACGATGCCGACTTTACAAGCAAGTCTTCAAAACCTCGCCTCCACGACGTGCCCCGCTTCTCTGATCCCCGACAGCGCCATTCACACCAAACACACGTGAGCCGCCTGTCGGCAGAAGTTGCCAAACCGGTTCAGACGGGCGACCCTCGGCTTGGTGTGAAAGACCCTTTAAAGGTGCAGTAGCTGATTTTTACACTGCAAACACAATTTAGGTTTTAAATCCGAAAACTTTCTCTCTTAAATCCTTCGACACAAGGTTAATATCGACATATATTCATTTTGGTTGCATTTATGGCTTATAAACGTCTTTTTACAAACAAAGTGAAACTGGAGTGACCACCCCAAGTTAAGCCAATCAGAGAGCAGCATTCAGCTCCTGATTGGAACTAACAATCTTTATAATTCAGTTCAGACAGTACTCAGAGGTCTAATTTTGCACAAAGTGCTGTATTTACTATATACTTTTTAGTGGAAAGCACAAAGTTTACTAATTTACAACTAAAAGAGTTAGCTACCCCACCTTTAACAAATGTGAGTAACTCAAAGTAACTCACAGTGTAACTCAGTTACATTTCTGTGACAGTAATATTGTAATACAAATGTATTACATTTTTCTCCCTGTGACTAGTAATATATAATGTATTACAATTTTAGCGTAACTTACCCAACACTGTATATATATATATATATACCGTAATTTCTGCCTATAAGCCGCTACTTTTTTCTCAAGCTTTGAACATGCGGTTATAAGCAATGCAGCAAAATGATAGATTCTCATAGACTTACTATTAACAAGTGCGGCTTATATATGTACTTTATCATTTTTCTTACTTAAATCTAATGGGTGCGGTTATATTCAGGTGCGCTTAATAGGCAGAATTACAGTATATATATATATATATATATATATATATATATATATATATATATATATATATATATATATATATATATATGAACAAGTCTACTTTTATCTGCTTCTCATTCTCAAGTCAAACTTTTTCCATAATTGACAATTTTCTGGTTTTCTTCTTCCTAATGTCTTCTATTTAAAAAAGTTGCTATGATGACATCATCATTTCAGATCATGCATCGTGTGACCAAGCGGGTGCGCTCTCAGGCTTAGCTACCAATTTATATTATTTTTATATTTACCAGCAACGCCATCCCCATTAAATAGGGAAATAAATAGTTTGTATATTTAAATTTAGCTTTAAGGCAACACAGGTTCGTAAACTAAAACGACATGAGACATGAATCAGGTTTCTTATTTATTACTTAGAATTCTAGTTTTGCTTTGAGTTAAGTTAAAAGGAACATAGGGCACCTTGGACAAACAGAGAACAAAAGTCTTTCAGAGTCCCATATTACAACCGTGACAAGCTCCAATACCAGTCCTTAGCTTACAGCGGGCGCCAGAGCCTTATTCGGCCCGTGAGCCTCCATTGGCACACAGCTGATGATAATCACGATACACACGGAGACAGGAGGTGAAGACGATGAGAGCAAAGAGGAGGCTCGCCGCCAGCAGGAGCCTACAACAAATTACATCGTCTAAACATGGTACAGTACAATAATAAAACAAAATGGACACAGACACATACCGGATTACAGAGTGGTTTGTGCGCTGACCCGTCTAGCCGCCCAAAACACCCCACCAGCAGCGAGGGAGAGATCCAACGCCAGGCCATAGCGAGCTAAAACAATTGGCATTAGCTTGACGCATCCTGGGTTTTTCCACACAGAAAGTACTACAAGCTACTCACCGATGCCCGCACACTTTTCCTAGTCGCCGCGCTTTACGCCCTCGAACGACCCAAGTGCGCCTATTCGCTACACAATAGCTGCAGTAGTGCTTTCGCCTCGCGGCCATGACCCGGCTCCTCTGGTGTCTGACGTCAAGGTGGGAGGAGTAGAGAGGGACGACGTGCCAACGTAGTGCCTTTTTATAGGCAGGTGTGCGACTGGCCAGGTGCGCAAACCCCACACTACTACACATCGGTATCATTTCTTTTAAAAGCGACATCAGTTGTTCATTCACAAGATGGCGCCTGCAGTCTTTTTGTCCGAGGGATCCAGAATTCATGGATTATATTGGTGCACAAATGGTACATTTCTTTGTTCATAATACAAACCAAACCTCTGCATTCTTTTGTTTCTTTAGGTTCCAAACATCCATGAGCTGCGGGAATGTGTTAGATTTAACAGACATTACATACAAATTGTAAAAAATTTGAGTTCTTTTTTTTTTTGTAAAAACTAGTTTGCCTGAGCCTAAAAAAATTTTTTTAGTAAATATTTTGGTTTTAAACTAGTTTTAAAAACTTTTCTTCTAAAACTTACCACAAACTATCTACATTTTTCTTGCTGATGTTTTTTATCAATACTTGTTCAAATGAGTATCTAGTTTTGTTTTCAGTTTTAGTGTTGATCAGTATCAGACTTTCAGATACTTTTGACTCTAAAATCTAGATCTCCAGGACGTCCTCAAGCAATGTTAAATTTGGTCAAATTTGGCAAAAAAAATCTTGTATTTTAGTCACTTTTGCCTTCTAAACAACTCATCGACTAATCGAAAGAATAATCGCCCAATTAATCATTTACCAAATTAATCGTTAGTTGCAGCCCTAAAAGGCTAACTTAACAGAATTATTTGCCAATTATTATTTTTAACTAATAACTAGGCTAATATACTATTTCATGAACATATTCATTATTAATAAACTACATTTTTAAAAAATCGATCAAGAAAAGTTCAACTACAGAAAAAACCTGAACTAGAGAGGAACATCTAGATAGACAACTGATGTAAAGTGACTGACAGACATGATTGCAATATTCAACTTTTTTGACAGTTTGGAAAAATGTATTGTTGTAATCTTACTTGGGAAGTCTAGAATAGATGCAGCTGGTTATAAGAACATGCTGGATAAGTTTGTAGAAAAAATCCCTGTCATAAAATACAATGTACTTCCAGAACCAAGTGGGCGGAGACTGTTGAGCTCCATTGATAAACACCCACTGTGATGCTTTCCCCCAAAACCAGGGGGAGGGGCTTCAGCTACACAAACAGGAAAAAGGAAGGAAGAGACTGAACACAGCACCAGAACTTTGAGAGAATAAACCTTCAGACACGACTCCAGGGCTGAACTGCTGCTGCTCCTGCATTGAACCTGCTCTCCTGCTTCACTCTCTGTAAGTCTGACTCTGCACATCTGGGAAATCTACTTTTACCAACGAATCAACTTAAACATGTGCTAGTCTGTTAGCTTTTCATGACCAGTACAAAAGGACATTTCTACAAAGTTTTGAGGAGTTTTGGGATGAGCAGAAGTATAATAACTACACGTGTTGGCTGTGTGCAGACAGTTGCACCTAAAGCATGTGATCAAATGTGAGACAGTAGATGCACTTCTTCGGGGGATGGAGGTTTGTCTTTTGTATGCAGAGAATCTGGTCACCTCTCCCTCCCCCACACCACAGGCTCTACCCCCCAGAGACAATCCTGTTTCTGTACAGCAACTTTGGGCTTGTCTAATAAAAGTCTGAAATAGAACAACTTGAGCTTAAGGACTTAAAAAAAAAAAACTTACGGTTGTTGTTGTAGGTCCCCAACCCCGAGAGCCACAGCCTCGTGTGTAGCTAGCGCTAGCCCGCAATTGCTAATGTTAGCATTTGCAGCGCTGTACACAAACGGGAGATCTGAGAAAAGATTTCTGCTGTGACATCTCGTTTGGACCAGCGGACTAAAGTGTCCACAAAGATTAAAACCTCCAAAACACATCGAAAATTGATAAAATGCTGTAACCTCCGGAGAACGAGCTGCGCGAGTGTGCAATGAGCTAAAAATAACCTGTGCGCATGTGGATTTAACAGTGCGCGAATCAATGGATTATTTACTTGACAAATTAAATAATACATAATTATAATGTACAAAGTACAAAACAAAACACTGTGCAGCTTCGTAATGAGGTCTATTTACATTGAGGATTAATCAAATATTTATAGTAGTTTGGTTTATAAATCTTATTTAAACATGACTTTTAGTCACAGTAATAAATAAGAACATGCAATAAATATATTCATTTGCAAATAAAGTTAAAAGAGAAATGATCTGAGGACAGAATTGCAATTTTTTTTTAAATGTGTCATATTGAATCGCATCAAAAAGATATTGAATCGTTGCAAAAAATATATTAAAGAGAAGCGCTGCGTGGATAAAGTAAATGCAAAGCTAGACCGGTGTTCTTTGGAAAGGGTAAACTTGAAATGGAAAAAATATAGGCCGGTTGTCTGCGTGTTGTAAAGTGAGGCAGACAACAAAAACCAAGGCACTCAGTCTATTTAAGAAGGATAAAAAGCCTTTATTCCATCATGGCTATTAGATAAAAAATACGCACAAACGCGTTTCGGCCCACACGGCCTTCATCAGGGCATAAGGACACACCAATATTGAATCGTATTGTCCTCCACAATATCGAAGTACAATCGTATTGACAGCCAAGTATCGAAAATTGTATCGAACTGCCAAATTAGTATCAATACCCAGCCCTTGTTGTTTGCTCTGTTGTTAAAGCAAAACTGGTTTTAGTCACTTGTGAAAAGCTCTTTTAAATTCAGAACTGTGATTAAATTGAGTGAGAAGAAGGAACAAAACGTGCAGTGCTGCAGGAAGGTTAAATTGAAATAGTTGTAGTTTAAACAAGTTTAAGTCAGAACAATACATTGATGAATAGACACGGATGTGTGCTTTAAATCCATAACAAAAGGTATTATAGTTTGTGAATTTTCTTTTGTTCACTTTTTTCAAGTTAACTGAATGACCAGATTTCATGCGGTAAAAACTTTTGATCCACTTCACAGCATGTTGTGGCCTTCACGACTCCAGTAAACACTAAGCTCCAGAGATACAAAATCCAACCAAGTCGCATTTTGATATGAATTTGTATTAATTATATCTCGTCTTTTCTTTGTAAATATGCAGAGCTTCATCTGTGACGAGTGTTGGAAGACGTGACGCCATGCTTCAGGCCTCAAAACAGCTCACACCAGAGAAAGACCATTCAGCTGTGACCAGTGAAGGACAGGATTTACAAAGTCTACAAAGCTTAAGCGACAAGAGCTTTGACACTGGAGAAAAAACATTCAGTTGTGACCAGTGTGGGAAGACATGGCCCGATCCTTCAGCTCTCAAAAGACATTACAAAACAAGTCACACCAGAGTCAGCTGTGATGTCTGTAAAAAGACCTTTTCTACCTCAGGCTCCCTAGTAACACATATGAGAATCCACACTGGAGAAAAACCCTACAGCTGTGATGTCTGTGAGAAGACCTTTATTAGAGCAGGCACCTTAGTAACACATATGAGAATTCACACAGGAGAAAGACCATACGGCTGTGAAGTCTGTGATAGAGCGTTTTGTTCAACTGGTAGCTTAATGTCACATATGAGAACCCACACTAGTGAAAAACCATTTAGTTGTGATGTTTGTGAAAAGGCATTTTCTACATCAAGAAGATTAGGGTCGCATGTGAGAATCCACACGGGAGAAAAACCATTCAGGTGTAATGTTTGTGATAAGACCTTTAGTAGAGCAGACACCTTAGTAACACATAAGAGAATCCACACGGGAGAAAAAACATTCCGCTGTGATGTCTGGGGAAGGCCTTTAATAGATCTGCTAACTTAGTAATACATATGAGAATCCACACTGGAGAAAGACCATTCAGCTGTGATGTCTGCAAGAGGGCCTTTACAAACAAAAGCAATCTATTATTACATAAGAGAATCCACACTGGAGAAAAACCATTTAGCTGTGATGTTTGCGAAAAGGCATTTACTACATCAACAGGATTAGTGTCGCATATGAGAATCCACACAGGAGAAAAACCATTTAGCTGTGATGTCTGTGAGAAAGCCTTTGGTAGATCAGATACCTTAGCATTACATATGAGAATTCACACTGGAGAAAAACCATACAGTTGTGATGTCTGCAAAAAGAACTTTGTTTATTCAAGCAGTTTAGTAAAACATATGAGAATTCACACTAGGGAAAAACCATACAGTTGTGATGTGTGCAAAAAGACCTTTGTTTATTCAAGCAGTTTAGTAAAACATATGAGAATCCACACTGGAGAAAAACCATTCAGTTGTGATGTCTGCAAAAAGACCTTTGCTTATTCAAGCACTTTAATAAAACACAAGAGATTGCACACTGGAGAAAGACCATACGGCTGTGATATCTGTGAGAGAGTGTTTTATTCATCAAGTAGCTTATTGTCACATATGAGAGTCCACACTGGAGAAAAACCATTTATTTGTGATGTATGTGAGAAGGCCTTTAGTAGAGCAGATACCTTAGTAACCCATATGAGAATCCACACTGGTGAAAGACCATACGGCTGTCATGTCTGTGAGAGAGCGTTTTATTCATCAAGTAGCTTAAAGTCACATATGAAATGCCACTCTGGAGAAAAACCATTTTGCTGTGATTTTTGTAAAAAGACCTTTTCTAAATCAACTCTATTAGTGTCGCATATGAAAATCCACACTGGAGAAAAACCATTCAAGTGTAATGTCTGTGAGAAGGCATTTTCGCAATCAGGCAATCTCAAAACACATATGAGAATCCACACTGGAGAAAAACCATTCAGCTGTGATGTCTGTGAGAAGTCTTTTATTGCATTAAGCAGCTTAGTAACACATATGAAAATCCACACTGGAGAAAGACCATTCAGCTGTGATGTCTGTAAAAAGTCATTTGTTTGTTCAAGTGCCTTAGTGACACATAAGAAAGTCCACACTGGAGAAAAGCCATACACCTGTGATGCCTGTAAGAAGGCTTTTTCTACATCAAGTGGCTTAAAGGCACATACCAGAACCCACACTGGAGAAAAACCATTTAGGTGTAATGTCTGTCAGAAGGCATTTTCTCATTCAAGTGCTCTCAAAGTACATATGAGAATCCACACTGGAGAAAAACCATTTAGTTGTGGTGTCTGTAAAAAGTCATTTTCTAGATTAAGTTCCTTAGTGTCACATAAGAACGTCCACACTGGTGAAAGACCATACACCTGTGACCAGTGTGGAAGAAAGTTTGCACGCTCTAAAACCCTACAGATGCATACGAGAGTTCACAATAGAGAATGACCATTTAGGGAAGTCGCATGTGACCTGGGGAAAGATGGTGGAATGAAGAAAGAGTGAAATTCAAAAACCTGTGACAGATTTTAAAAGGGGGAAAAAAAGAAAAAAAATCTTTCAGGAGATGGAGGAAATTATCTGGTGGTAAAGATGTCTCTGGATCGAGTGGAAGGCATTTTTAAAGACCCGCATGTCGTTGGAAGATTTGTTGACAAAACTGTTGGAGATGTGTGAGCTGTAACTGTCACAAACTTATTGTAACACTGCTGTGTCTGCGGCCTCGGTCATGTGTCTGCCTCCTGTGGCCCGGTCCATGTGAACGTGGAGGAGACTGTTTTGAACTCATGAACTGGTAACAAACCTGAACAATGAACTGAAACTTGCTTAAGTGTGTACATTCAACAGAAGTCAATTTAATGATAAACAAAATAAAAGAACATCTGTGAACTCAACTGGAACCTGCCTCTCATTCTAAAGCGAACGTGTAATGCCTTATTCTACCTTTAGTTATTTTATTTTCCGGTCTTTTGCTGGTGGCATTGTTGGTTTATTTATTTATTTACTGCTATATATATTTCTGTAGAAGAGATTTCAACAGAAAATACCTTTTTTTTTTATTTATTATTATTTATTTTTTTACATTTTGGTTTTTAACTAGTTTAGAAAACTATTCTTCTAAAACTCACCACAAACTATCTACATTTTTCTTGCTGATGTTTTTTTTATCAATACTTGTTCAAATGAGTATTTAATTTTGTTGTCAGTTTTAGTGTTGATCAGTATCAGACTTTCTGATATCTTTGACAACTCTAAAATCTAGATCTCCAGGACGTCCTCAAGCAACGTTAGCAAAAAATCTTGTATTTCAGTCACTTTTGCGTTCTGAACAACTAATCGATTGCCAAAAACATCGTTAGTTGCAGCGCTAACAGTCTAACGTTGCAGAATTATTTGGCAATTATTTTGTTTAACTATGCATAATTCATAAACATATTCATTATTATTAATCTACATTTTTAAGGAATCGATCAAGCAAAGTCCAACTACAGAAAAACCTGAACTAGAGAGGATCATCTAGATAGGCAACTGATGTAAAGTGACTGACAGAAATGATTGCAATATTCTACTTTTTTTGTCAGTTTGGAAAAATGTATTGTTGTAATCTTACTTGTAAAGTCTAGAATAGATGCAGCTGGTTATAAGAACATGCTGGATAAGTTTGTAGAAAAAATCCCTGTGATAAATTACAATGTACTTCCAGAAACAAGTGGGCGGAGACTGTTGAGCTCCATTGATAAACACCCACTGTGATGCTTCTCCCCCAAAACCAGGGGGAGGGGCTTCAGCTACACAAGCAGGAAAAAGGAAGGAAGAGACTGAACACAGCAGCAGAGCTTTGGGAGAAGACTGAACCAGAACTTTGGAGAGAATAAACCTTCAGACACGACTCCAGGGCTGAACTGCTGCTGCTCCTGCATTGAACCTGCTCTCCTGCTTCACTCTCTGTAAGTCTGACTCTGCACATCTGGGAAATCTACTTTTACCAACGAATCAACTTAAACATGTGCTAGTCTGTTAGCTCTTCATGACCAGTACCAAGGGACATTCCCCCCAGAGACAATCCTGTTTCTGTACAGCAACTTTGGGCTTGTCTAATAAAAGTCTGAAATAGAACAACTTGAGCTTAAGGACTTAAAAAAAGACTTAAGGTTGTTGTTGTAGGTCCCCAACCCCGAGAGTCTTACAGCCTCTCGTGTAGCTAGCGCTAACCCGCGATTGCTAACGTTAGCATTTGCAGCGCTGTACACAAACGAGAGCTCTGAGAAAAAAAATTCTGCTGTGACAACTCGTTTTGGACCAGCGGACTAAAGTGTCCACAAATATTGAAACCGCCAAAACACATCGGAAACTCTGTCAGGGATTTATAAAGTGCGCTAAGCTGCAGAGAACGAGCTGTGCAAGTGTGCCATAAGCTCGAAATAACGGATAATGGATAACTTCGTCTCTTGATAAAAAACGTTCTCTACAAACAGGGATGAGTTTAAATGAAGTGTTTTGAGACAGAATATATCCTCTGGATCTGTGGAGAAAACCACCTGATGTTAATCCTGCTGTTTTCAATGTTTCCCACTGGAACATCGCTGCTATTTCCCTTCCCCAATCCTAACCCCTGTTTAGAAAAATACACTCAAAAATACATAGTGTAAAAAGGACAAAAATAACGAAATAATCAAATAAAACACGTAGTTTGGTTTCTAAATCTTAATTTAACATAAATTATAGTCACAGTAATGAATAAGAACATGCATTAAAGAAATTAATTGTAAATGTAGTTAAAAGGGCTTTGATTTGAGAAAAAAAAGTGTTTTTTTTTTTAAAGGGGTCCTATTGTGTTTTTTTTTTATATTTAGTAAGAAACTAGAACATACACAGATCAGTAATTGACCTTTTGTTCATTGTAAAGCACAACGTTGATCTAAAACGGCTTGAAAATAGGAACAGCTCTATTGACTTCCTGTTCAAAACTGCAGAACTGATAAGCCCCGCCTCTTCAGTTTAAAATTTAACTGAAAGAAGCAACAGATTTTAAATAACAAATTATTATTGTTGGAAAGTAGCAATGGGACAGTTTTGAACCATATATGCTTCACTTTGAGTATTAATTTTTTTAAATTATAACAAGTAAATACAGACAAGTGGGAGGAGATAGGTGGTAGGTGAGAACAGGTGTTTTCTGAGCAGTTGAGCTGCAGCTGAAGAACATTACAAGATTACTCCAACATGCATGAATCAATTCAAATATAACTTGAGTAAACTAATGGTAAAGGGAGACCATCATAACAGGGTTAAAATCTTCGAAAAGTGAATTTGACATAATAGGTCCCCTTTAATGTATCGAATCACATCACAAGATATCGAATCGTATCGGCCTGCACATATCAAGTACAAATCGTATCAGGAGCCAAGTATTGAGAATTTAATTGAATTTCCAAATTATTATCGATACCCAGCCCTTGTTGTTTGCTTTATGGTTAGAGCAAAACTGGTTTTGGTCACTCAAAATTATGAAAAGCACTTTTAAACTCAGAACTGTGGTTCATTCGTGTGATCAGAAGCAACAAAATATGAAGTGCTGCTGTAAGGTTAAATTGAACTAGTTCTAGTTTCAACAATTTTAAGTCAGAAAAATACATTGATGAATAGACACTGATGTATGGTTTAAATCCATAAGAATAACACAAGTGCCTTTCAAAAAAGTTTTTTCATAGTTTGTGAATTTTCTTTTGTTCATTAACACGGGCAATACAACTGTCTCTGATTTTGATCCTTATAAAAAGGCAGCACAATTTTGGCAAAAAAGCTTTGCACAAAACACATTTTCAAGTTAAATGAATGAAATGCATATTCAGTAAGAAATGTTTAGTTCGTGACCATGGGAGAAGAAAATTACCAGATTTCATGTGGTAAAAACATTTGATGCTCTTCATTTATTTTTTTATTTTTTTTTATTTTCTTTTAAGGACAATGTGCAGATACATTAAAAAGACAGGGTGCAATGTCAGCCACAGTACAACAGATAAGTGCAAATGGTAACAGTAAAAAGTGCAAAAACAGCTGTGTGCAAGTTATACATTTATACCTGGTATAGTATTTAAAGTGCAAAGTACAATTATATGTAAAATGCAAGAATAGCTGTCAGATGATACCCACGAGGGTAACATCTGACAGCTCTGTTTGTATTGCAAGTTTAAGTGAAAGTTATTACAATATTGGTGTTTTGACGGCCCATGAGAAGCTAAAAAAATCAACCATGTTTTTAAGATTGTCTTGTTCCATTTCTTTATGGCTTTATAGGAGAAGGCTTCACAGCATGTTGTGACCTTCACAACTCAAGTAAACACTAAGCTCCAGTGATGCAAAATCCGACCAAGTCACATTTTGATTGAAATTTTTATTAACTAATTTCCTTTTTTCTTTGTGCATAGGCAGAGCTTCATCTGTGACGAGTGTTGGAAGACGTGACGCCATGCTTCAGGCCTCAAAACAGCTCACACCAGAGAAAGATGATTCAGCTGTGGCCAGTGAAGAACAGGATTTACAAAGTCTAGAAAGCTTAAGCGACAAGGGTTTTGACAATGGAGAAAAAACATTCAGCTGTGAGCAGTGTGGGAAGACATGGCCCGATGCTTCAGCTCTCAAAAGACACTACAAAACAAGTCACACCAGAGTCAGCTGTGACGTCTGTAAAAAGACCTTTTCTACCTCTGGCAACGTAGTTAGACATATGAGAATCCACACTGGAGAAAAACCCTACACCTGTGATCTCTGTAAGAGGGTCTTCATTAAACAAAGCAATCTAGTAGTACATATGAGAAACCACACTGGGGAAAAAACAATTAGGTGTAATGTCTGTGAGAAGACCTTTAGTAGAGCAGATACCTTAGCAACACATATGAGAATCCACACTGGAGAAAGACCATACAGCTGTGATGTCTGTGAGAAGGCTTTTTATCAACATGGCAATCTAGTAACACATATGAGAATCCACACTGGAGAAAGATCATACAGCTGTGATGTCTGTGAGAAGACTTTTTATCAACGTGGCAATCTAGTAACACATAAAAGAATCCACACTGGAGAAAAACCATTCATTTGTGAAGTCTGCAAAAAGACCTTTTCTACTCAACAAAATCTATTAACACATAAAAGAATCCACACTGGAGAAAAACCATTCATCTGTGAAGTCTGCGAAAAAACCTTTCCTAGTCAAGGAAATCTATTATCACATATGAGAATCCACACGGAAGAAAAAACATTTAGCTGTGAGGTCTGTGAAAAGGCCTTTAGTAGATCTGGTACCTTAGTAAAACATATGAATGTCCACACTGGAGAAAGACCATTTAGGTGTAATGTCTGTGAGAAGACATTTTCTCAATCAGCCTCTCTGAAACACATATGAGAATCCACACTGGAGAAAAACCATTTAGGTGTAATGTCTGTGAGAAGACATTTTCTCAACTAGGCAATCTCAAAGCACATATGAGAATCCACACTGGAGGAAAAAACATTCCGCTGTGATGTCTGTAAAAAGTAATTTTTTGTTCAGTGCCTTAGTGTCACGTAAGAAAGTCCACACTCGAAAAAAAAGCCATACACCTGTGACCAGTGGGGAAAAAAGTGCACACTAAAACCCTACAGACACATATAAGAGTTCACATTAGAGAATGACCATTTAGGTGTGACCAAATAAAAATAAAAAAAATTAAACAAATTAGGTGTGACCAGTGTGGGAAGAAATGTTCACATTGTAATTGCTGGGTTTCAGATGACATCACAACATTCTACAGGCCAATGTTATTTCAGTCAAGTTGAAAATTAATATTGATCTAGTCACCCCAGAAAATATTACTTTGTAAATTAGAGAATCTATTTTTGAAATCTTCCTTGACAAAGTACAATGTTATTATTTGGAAAAACTGCTTCTTGTCCCCAACTTTGCCTATAACTGACATGAATTGTAGTGAAACTTTCACTGTACATCTGATCACTGAAAGTTTAAAGCAAGTTTCAGCATTTTGCCCAAATAGTGGAAGCTGCATTGATCCTCTGCAACACAGGACAAGATACTTGCTTCAACCCCTTCCCCCTAAAAACATTCTGGGTTTGATTGATAACACAAGTTAGCAACACCAAACTGAAGACTGATAAAGTCAGATGGTGTTTGAGAGAAAGACAATTCAGAACGGTTTTCACAGGATGAATTGCCATGTAAAAAGTGTGACAATGTCAATAATGTGTATATACCCTAAAGGTTGTGTAAATTGCCTTATGAACTGCTCAGACTTTGATAAGAAAGCTGAGGACGAAATGGTCTGCCCTGAGAATATCAGGCATCAAATACACAACCTCCAACTTAGAGATTAACCAGAGCTTCAAACTGTTTGGACAATTTTCACGCCAAAGTGGGAGGGACTCCTGCCCAGAAGAAGCCAACTCAATTCAGTTCTCATGTCAGTTTGGCAGTACACACGAGCAGTCAGTTTTGCTGTGCACTCTAAGCAGTCAGTTTTGGACACTCTCAGGGAGTGTCTCTTTTGCAGCCTCTCAGAAAGTTCTCTCACGGAGTTCCTTTGTTGGATGTGTGCATCTAAAAACTAGGCCGAGGCCTGGTCTCGGTGCAGACGATGGAGCAGAAGGACCCCTAGATCAAAGCTTTAGACTCATGATTCTTGTAAGCCAAGCAAAGAGCCACAAAGATGCTGGGAGCCAAAACCACTCCTTTTGAGAATCTTCAGAATCATAAATTTTTACAACAACAGAGATGGAAGGACAAAGACATTCCTCTGGGCCAATGCCCTAAACACCATCTCTCTCCACATTTTTGGATGTGACCATTGGAAAAAAAAGGCCAACTCAAGCAACGGACATTTTTGGAACATTAATCAGCCACTGTCTTCCAGTCACAACGTGCAGTGCAGCGAGTAGCCCAGCTCCTCTACAGCCTGGGGACAGTGGAGAAGGACTTCAGCCATCTTCAAACTCTGTTCGTATGAAACTCACATAATGCAAATAGGTTTAGATAAACAATCTAGACTTTTATTGTGCATTTAAAAAATTAATCTGCATACTTTATTTAAACACTGTATGTAATTTTCTGGTTAATAAATATTCATAAACCACAACTTATTTTAGTGCAGTGCATGAATAATTTTCAGAATGGAGACAATGGAAATGTGAAAAGATTAGACTAACGAATTATTTAATCAATAAATTGATAATTAATTAACATTTTTAGTATTAGAATCAACTCTTTCTCACTTTTGGTGAGTGGTGCCCCGAACTATTTTGATTCTATTTATCAAATTATGAAGCATTATCTGTACTCTTGTTTGTGTTCCATCTTACAGAAGTCAGATAAATCTTTAAAACCACTACATATTTTGGTGCCCCCTTGTACGGCCGGTATCAAAACAATTTCATTATAAATTGACTACATATTTTGGTGCCCGGTATCAAACTAATGCAGTAATAATACAATTTACTACAGAATTCTAGAATGTAAAACCCAGCAATAGCCTAAAGAAACACATGCAACATCACGCAGAAGACCAACTTTACAACCATATTGTGAAGTCTATGAGCTGTTTAGATTCAAATATGAGACTCCACTTTAGGGACGAAGCAAATCTGCTGTGATGTGATAGCTTTTTTCTAGATCAAGAAAGCTAATAACACCTAAAATAATTCACAGTACAAAAGACCAAAAAGTTGTGATGTGATATATAGATCCCTATCTTGCACCTGGTATATGTGTTGGTGTTGGCATGAAAAAATGTTTTAGTGTGTTGGCCGCTTTAGTTCCAGAGCTCATAGCTCAAGTCTGATCCTAGTTAATCTAGAGAAGTACACATCTGCAGAACATGACAGTGGAGCAGTGTGGGAAGGTCAAACTACAAAAACATATTAAGCCTGACATGTTGTTTTGCAATCAATATTAATTTATTTGCATTTGTTGATAAAAGCCATGCTTACTGCATTTACTGAATCTTATTAATATTTTTGTAAAAAAAAAAGAAAGAAAATGTGTTTTATGCACATGTAATATGATGAAACATTTAAGAAACTCAAAAGCAGCGTGTCCTTGTTATAATCCTTTAGAATTTGACAACTGACCGTAGCCGGGCTCATGGTACCCGGTGTGATGCGTGCAGAGGGTCCTTCATGCATTCACACGCTGTAGTCCTGGTACAGATGAGCATGAGTTTGTGTCCACTTCGGTCTGGTCTCTGCTTGTCTGCAATGTGTTCTCTGCCCACGCTCGGTGTTCACCGCCGTAAAGTCAGAAGCCTCTTGTCTGAACATTCAGTGGCCCGCTTTAGGTGTGCGCGGCTACGGTGATCCAAAAATCGCAGAAGGGAGGTGACTCACGCTGTACCGCACACTGCTGGTTTTATCTCATGTGTCTCTGCTCTGTCGTAGGGAGAACTGCATTTACATCGACACTGCAGCTTCAAAACACTGTGTTCATTGGCAGATTAAAGATTGAATAGATTTTTTGTTTGTTTAATTATTATTTTTGAACAGCTAAAATTTCTTCAATAACTGTTTTGCATGGCTTAAACATGTAGATTAGCATTTCTTGTGACCTTTTTGCACTGCTCATCTTCTCAGGTAAAGATCACTAAATTAACTGGGAGCAACAAATCAGCTCAGTATGTCACACATTGGGGCTGCCTCTGGAGCTCATAGTAGCCAAAACACAAAACAACTCTTTGAGACACATCAACGCTAAGACCAGGGGGGAAGATACGGCCCATACAGACCACCAACCACCAGTACTCCAGCATTTATCCCCCATTAGGTACCAAGATGAATTCTCAGACCATTGGGAGACCTGCTGGTGCTGTGGGCTTTTAGTTTGTTCTGAGGCATGACAAAGTAGGTTTATGCTTGAGTGACATTATCTTTGTCCAATCACCAATGTCATGTATCACCATAGACTGTCCAGGAGCTGACTGATGCTCTGATCCAGGAGAAGATCCCTCAGGAGAGCCTCATCTGTTACGAGGAGGCGACACACACCACCGAGGCTCAGCAAGACTCGTCTGGAAACATTTTCACAGAATTAGATCAGCCTGTGAACATGTTTTTCACTTTATTTTTGAACATTATTTTTAGAGTAGACATGAAAGTATTTCCTTTATTAAAAAACAAAACAAAAACAGTTTATGCATGTTTATCTCTCCTCTGTTTCTCTGGTGTCCCTCAAGGCTCAGTCCTTGGCCCCTCCTTTTATCATCTATCTCCTTCCCCTTGGCATCAGAAAACAACATACACTTCCATTTTACCCACAACACCCATCCTCCCATCACCCTCCCTCCCTCACCCACTGTCTTCATGAAATCAAAAACTGGTTCTCCTCCAACTTTCTCAAACTTACCAAACAAACTACACCAAACAAAACTGGTTGTCCATTTTCCCCTCCCCTCAGGTAAATAGCTTGGGTTTCGTCCTGGACAGCACACTTTCATTCCAATCACACATCAACACATCCACTGCCTACTTCCACCTCAGAAACATCAACCGTCTCCGTCCCTCACTCACCCCTCACACAGCTGCCATCCTTGTCAATAGCCTTGTTACATCACATATCGACTATTGCAACTCTCCTGTATGGTCTCCCCCCAAAACTCTTCACAAACTACAACTCCTCCAAAACTCTGCAGCTCGGATCATAACTAGGACACCCTTCAATCACCACATCACCCCAGTCCTCCAGCAACTTCACTGGCTCCCTGTTCCAGTTCAAAATCTTACTCCTCACATTCAAGTCCATCCATAACCTGGCTCCCTCCTATCTCACTGAACTCCTCCAAGTGACCTCACACACACGTTCACTCAGGTCCTCCTCCGCCATACATCTTACTGTCCCTCCTGCCCGTTTCACACCATGGGGAGCAGGACCTTCAGTCGCTCTGTTCCCGATCTCTGGAACTCACTCCCAACTGACTTCCAGAGCATTCAATCACTCCCAGACTTCAAATCTCGCTGTTCAGAATAGCCTACTCTACATAACTATCAATCACCTGTTTATCCATTTTTATCTGCTTTGCACTGTCTAAGCCCCTTCTCATTCCTTTATCTTTAAAAATTCCATTTTGTTGAGTGTCTGGAAAAAACATTCTATGAAGCACCTGGAAAGGTTAAATATAAAAATCCCATTGTATCCCTTTTATTTAGAGCAAAATAAGCCATTCTGGGATGATCCAGACTCAGATTTCATCTCTAAACCTCCAAATAAAAAAAAGTCCTCAAAAATAAAAATTAATAGGACTTTTTTTTTTGAGTAATTTTGGGTCCCTAAAACAAATTTTTACCTCAATTGCCTTCGGCTTTTACAGAGGAATTGTCAAAACCCCAAATATGCCAAATCTAGTGTCATTTATGTCTCAGCTGTCAACACCAGCTTTACCAATCCTTATATCTAAAAAAAAAAAAAAATTTGGAGGAATTTTGATTTTGTTTTTCTTTTGCTTGGAGAAAGTTTTCACTTCTGATGAGAACCTGTTGGACATCAGAAGCAAAAACTACAGGGATACAGCTTTAAAAAGACCCCAGCCATTTGCCTGTGCTCCAAAGAGTTTAGGAACAGTTTTAGTTTGAATTTGTACCGATTTTAGTCAGGCGTGTGAGGGAAAAAAGGCCGGAATGAGAAGGGGCTAATTCTTTGTTTTGTATTGTATTTATTGCCTGTTTTTATCCATTGTATTGTACGGTGTCCTTGAGTGTCAAGAAAGGCGTCTTGAAATAAAATATAATAAGCTCCTCTGATTGGACAATGATGTTTAAAGGCATTTTGATCAAGTTTTAATCGGTTTTGATCAACTTTAACTACACACCTCGCTCATTTTTTCCTCTTTTTGTTGGCAGTGCGTCGCACCTATCGCCCTAATGACGAGCCGCCCCTGCCAGCATCTCTTTCAAGCATCTCAAAATTAGGTTTCATTTGCTTTACTTCCGGTCCTCACGGTGGAGGGGTCCTCCTCATGGAGGTCTGCAGCCAGACCCTCGTGAAATTAGGTTTGTTTTGCTTTACTTCCGGTCCTCACAGTGGAGGAGCCTCCTCATGGAGGTCTGCAGCCAGACACTCGTGCGAATATTCGATTAACCTCGCATTTATTAGCGGCCAAAGGCGCGCGCGCTCCGACGTCGACCGTGCTTCCGTTGCCTAGCTCGCGCATTTAAAAGACGCGTGTCACTTCAAACTTTGCAAACCTTGGCTGCGATCAAAAAACTGAATTTGTGAGCTTCACTCGACAGTTTGTACAGAAAGGAGACGTAACTTTTGGACCTTTTCACCCACACACCGACTGACCTCCTCCTGACTCAAACTACGAGACTTTTGGGAGGAAAAAACGTGAGCTTTTAAGACTTTTCCTGTTCACCTAAGTCCTTACGAGTTTTGAGTATTTGAATTAAAAAATCAATCAGCAATGAGCACAATGTCCTGTTGTCAAAGTCCTGAAATCATGTACAGTAAGTTTACTCAGAGAAATGTGATTTTGTGCATTAAACCTGCACCTGCAGCTGGAACCGCTACAACAGTGTTAAAATAAAACAGTATTCTGTAAAAGAAGACATTTGTAAAAGTGCAAATGCAAATAAATGTGTGGGTTTGTAAGATGAGAAATACATGACACAAGTCCAGTTTATATTATAATATATTATAATGATTATAACGATGAAAGCTGTGGGTCGTTGCAGGTTTATTTAGGAGTGTAGAAACAGTGAGTGTTGTTTTCTGAAGAAAAAATGCATTATCAAGTTTATTGCTTAAATAAAACTTAAATATAAACTAATGAGTTTAAAGACACATTTGCACATTTTTACTGGATAAATCCGTAAATTGTTGATGGACTGTTTCAAACATACTGTAATATTTTGCCAATATTGCAATCCCCTTTATTTCAATGTCATATGTGTTTTTTCTAATAAAACAATGATGAAAACAGAACTGTTTGACGATACATTGTAAAACAATACATCAGGGGTCAACAGTTTTAGTGGAGGGACAGATATTTTCACAAAGACATTACAAAGGCCAGATTTTTTTTTTTATTACACATTTTAATATTATATTTTTGTATTTATCAGGTTCAACCATGACATACAGACAGCAGTTCCTTGAATATAAAACAAAAAAAAAAATAATAACAATAATAATAAAAGTATATCTACACATAGACACACAAATACACTCAAACAGCTTACACACACACACACACCAACAGTCACAAACATCACAAAGCTCTCCTAACTCTGCATCCCAACAAAAAGTAATAACAGTACAAAAAAAAAAAAAAACAATCAACATTTTACGTCATTGATACAAGTCACAGACAAAGACAAACATTTTGCAATTGACACAAAAGAGCATTCTGAAACATTTGACAGGAAGAAATAACGAATAGTGCAGGAAGGCTATTCCAGTCATGAGGGGCTTTAAATGATTACCAGTTTCCTTTTTTACTCTTGAAACAGTAAAATAAAGATGATTTGAGTGACCTAAATTATAAGAAGAACTATGGAGGATAAGCAAATACATACATTTAAAAATAAACTTCAACCAATGATAGTGCCTCCTGTCTGAAAGCCTAAGCCATGACAGTTGCTCATACCTGTACAACTCACAGGTTCTATATGGACCGTGAAAAACAAAGCGACATAGACTGTTATAGGCAACATCAAGTGCATGAAGATTGGAAGTAGTAGAGTTCTGGTAAACAATATCAGCATAATCCAGCAGTGGGAGTAGCAGCTGGGAAACAATTCATTAAAGTACTGATATGTTCTGATTAAAAAAATAAATAAAAATCTGTAAAAAACTGCTTTTATATCAGAAAAGCAGTTCCAGTTCATTTACCTATATAACATTTTAATTGGTAATTGAGTTTGTTAGTTATAGATTTAATGTGAGTTAATGACATATATTAGGTCTACACATCTTAAATAATAATAAATACGGTTTTTTTTTTTCAATCAAATGATTTTTCTTATACAGTTATTTGTATTTACTTATGGAAGCATTAACTGTCCAGGAGGGGGCGATAAATGCATAATTACAAGGTTGTCAGTTGCTCTTCTTCTTCTTTAACAAGTTCAGAGCAGAAAAATGGCCCTGTCACTTGTTACAAGTGAATGTTCTTGTTGCTTTCATTTGACCGTTGTTCCTTAAGAGTTGTGTAAATGTGCACTTTATTTTGCTGTGTCTCTTGTAAGAGTTTATTTTATTATTTATTTGATTAGCCGTGTCGTTTGCTTATTCACGAGTGAATACTGGTAGCCTCTTAGTCTGCTCACCACTGGTGGCCCCAGCTAGTTTTTTGTTTTGGTAATATTTTAAACATTTTAGACTCCAGGCCTACTTTTTAAATTTACTAAACATTTTTTCACCAATTTTGTTTATTTGTAAAAAAAAAAAAAAAAAAAGTATAATTTGTTATTTCCAATTTATGCGTTAATTTGTAATAAATATACATTTTCTAAATTTTGTTTTCTTTGTCTAACTTAATTATTCCACAGGATTTATTATCACATTTACAATTTTAAATAACATCTTTTAAACTTTTTCTATGTCTCTGTCACTTAATAATTATTTTCAGACTCTTATCTGTGTGTCCTATTTTAATTGTAAATTAAGGGTTTGATTGTGACCCCTCACCCCCAAATTTTATCCTCGGAGTAACCGCACCACAGAGGCATGTCCTTTTGCAGTGTAATAACTATCTCTGACAGAGAAAACAACTTTGTAGAGACTTGGGAACAGCCAGACTTCGCTCACTCTGGAAAAACTGCAAAATTTAGACTCCTGGAACAAAACGGACAAAGTCCTGACATTTTTTATGAGCTACAGGACTTTTAAACAGAAAATAAGCATAATTGAATATGAAAAGGAAATAATGTGTGGGGAATGAACAGCAGGTGGCAGCAATTCGCCCCTAATTGCGTCTAGTCTGCTATTCTAAAAGAAGAAAAAGAAAGGGGGAGGGGCTTCAGCTACAAAAACAGGAAAAAGGAAGGAAGAGACTGAACACAGCAGCAGAGCTTTGGGAGAAGACTGAACCAGAACCTTTGGAGAGAATAAACCTTCAGACACGACTCCAGGACTGAACTGCTGCTGCTCCTGCATTGAACCTGCTCTCCTGCTTCACTCTCTGTAAGTCTGACTCTGCACATCTGGGAAATCTACTTTTACCAACCAATCAACTTATAAATGTGCTAGTCTGTTAGCTTTTCATGACCAGTACAAAGGGACATTTATAATGTGAGGAGTTTGGGGATGAGCAGAAGTATAATAATGTTGGCTGTGTGCAGACAGTTGCACCTAAAGCATGTGATCAAATGTGAGACAGTAGATGCACTTCTTCGGGGATGGAGGTTTGTCTTTTGTCTGCAGAGAATCTGGTCCACAACACCAACACCAATAGAACCGGGCCTAATAAAGATATTCAGCTTAATAACACTATTTTTCATTGCACATAAAAAACTGCAACTTTTCTCCTTAATACACAAGTTTAGTATCATAATAAAATAAGTGAGCATATTTTGCACCTTTAATTAAACATTGGTGTGAAAAATACACTACTAAGTATATTGTTTGTCTGTATGGTTTATGTTTCGTCCCATAACTAGATAAAACCAATTCTTTTTGCTTAGATGCGAGGCGTTTCAATGTTGCATCGATGTGTGGCCTAGATTAAGGCTAACTAGTCCCCTGTCTATGACGTCTGCCGCCTTTTTCCTTTCTTTCCCCGACCCACTCCTCACAAAAAATCCCATCACGTCGCGCAAAAGGTGCAGCGGCCCGGGGGCTCACTCCAAGCGTAATTTCGTTGTACCCTGTGACAATGACAATAAATCTTTCTGTTCTGTAGTAAAACGCCTATCGATACAGCGGATCGTAAGAGCTATGTATCGATACTTCGAATATGTATGTTAAATGTTACACCTCTAACAATTATAATGTAAAAAGTACAAAAATCACACTGTGCAGCTCCGTAATGAGGTCTGTCGAGGCTTAATCAATAAAACAGGAAGTTTGATTTATACAGGGTTGTACAGTCATGGAAACCTGGAAAAGTCATGGAAAATGAAAATCCATTTCCAGGCCCTGGAAAAGTTTTAGAATTTTCCTGGTTGGAAAGTTTTGGAAATGACACAAACAGGCTCGAGACTAAAACCATCCCCGAATACTCATTTAAGTCAGAATTTCAGCTGCGTCTCTCTTCTGTGGAGGCTGATGCTGCAGCTCCTGTGCATGTCCTGTCCACTCTTGTCTGTACTTTGGCCCAACGCGCTCCACGCCTTGTGATCACGGGAATAAAAACCCTGCGATTTATCTAATTTTGATGTGCTACTGCTGTTGTTTTCCACCTGCTTTAACCTGCCTCTGTCACACAAGCACAAAGCACAAATATAAACTTTGTCAAATACAAATTAAATTTAATTAAATTACATTTTTATTTTGGACTCTAGAATAAGTAACTTAAGTAGGTAACCACACATTTATTCAAATACTTTTAATTAGGTATAAAGATGTCACAAAAATGTCAAAATGGACAAAAAAAAAAACATTAAAGCCTTATTTAGAAGGATTCTATGATCTGTAGCTTTGTGAAAAGAAAATCACTGAAATTCCATCACAAATTACATACTTTATATCTTACAGCTATATTTTTATTAAAATTTTTAATAATCTAGCCAATTATATGAGAAGAAATTTGGGATAGTTCCCGAAAAGTTAGTCTGGAGACCTGAACAATACTCCGAGTGGGATGATTACACAATCCACTCTTGTTGATAGACATAGAAAAGCACCAGCTAAATAAGAGTTCCTGTTGTAATTGGCTATTTAACTGAATCAAGATTAAAACATTTTCCTTTGTTATGTAAGTTTATAAATCTGTGAAATTCATATATTTAGTACTTAAGTTAATGAAAACAATATTTAAGCATAATTGATGTGTGAAAAAGTCGTGTGAATAGGTCATGGAAAGGTTGACAATTGTTTTGGAAAAGTCATGGAAAATCATAAAATACAATCTGTACAACCCTGTTATAAATCTTACTTTAACAACAGTAATAAACAAGAACATGCATCAAAGATTTTCAAAAGGGCTTTAATTTGAGAAAAAAATGCCTGTGTTTTAATGTATCAAATCGAATCACATCAAAGAGATATCAAATCGTATCAGCCTGCACCATTTATACCTGCGAGGTAGAAATTGTATCGGGAATCGTATCAAATCGCCAAAATAGTATCAATACCCAGCTTTTGTTGTTCGCTCTGTGGTTAGAGCAAAACTGATTTTGGTCCCTTAAAATTGTGAAAAACCCAGAACTGTGTATAACTTGGGTGAGCAGAAACATGCAGTGCTGCAGTAAGGTTAAGTTGAACTAGTTTTAGTTTCAACAACAATCAGAAAATACATTGATGAATAGCACTGATGTATGTTTAAATCAATAAGAATAACTCGTATACCTTTTAAAAAAGGTATTATAGTTTGTGAATTTTCTTTTCTTCATTGACATGGGCAATACCACTTTCTCTTATTTTGATACTTATGAAAAGGCAGCACAAATTTGGTAAAACAGCTTTGCACATAAAAAACATTTTTCAAGTTAACTGAATGAAATGCACATTTCGTAAGAAAAGTTTAGTTTGTGGGCCATGGCAGAGGAAAATCACCAGATTTCATGCGGTAAAAACCTTTGATTCCCTTCACAGCATATTGTGATGTTCACGACTCGAGTAAACACTAAGCTTTAGTGATACAAAATCCAACCAAGTCATATTTTAATTAAAATTTGTATTAACTATAACTCATTTTCTTTGTACACATGCAGAGCTTCCTCTGTGACGAGTGTTTGAAGACGTGACGCCATGCTTCAGGCCCCAAAACAGCTCACACCAGAGAAAGACAATTCAGCTGTGGCCAGTGAAGGACAGGATTTACAAAGTCTAGAAAGGTTAAGCAACAAGAGCTTTGACACTGGAGAAAAAACATTCAGCTGTGAGCAGTGCAAGAAGACTTGGCCCGATGCTTCAGCTCTCAAAAGACACTACAAAACAAGTCACACCAGAGTCAGCTGTGATGTCTGTAAAAAGACCTTTTCTACCTCAGTTACCTAGTAACCATATGAGAATTCACACGGGAGAAAAACCTTACAGTTGTGAGGTCTGTGAGAAAGCCTTTTATAACAAAAGCAAACTGGTAACACATATGAGAGTCCACACAGGAGAAAGACCATTTATCTGTGATGTCTGTGAAAGAGCATTTTATTCATCAAGTAGCTTATTGTCACATATGACAGTCCACACAGGAGAAAAACCCTACAGCTGTGAGGTCTGTGAAAGGCCTTTTCTACAACAACTCTATTAGTGTCACATATGAGAATGCACACTGGAGAAAAACCATTTAGTTGTGATGTCTGTGAGAAGGCTTTTAGTAGAGCAGACACCTTAGTAATACATATGAGAATCCACACAGGAGAAAAACCATTCAGTTGTGATGTCTGTAAAAAGACCTTTGCTTATTCAAGCACTTTAATATCACATATGAGAATCCACACTGGAGAAAAACCCTACACCTGTGAAGTCTGTGAGAAGGCCTTTAAGAGATCTAGTAACTTAGTAACACATATGAGAAGGCACACTGGAGAAAGACCATACGGTTGTGATGTCTGTGAGAGAGCGTTTTATTCATTAAGTAGTTTGCTATCACATATGACAGTCCACACAGGAGAAAAACCATTTAGCTGTAATGTTTGTGAAAAGGCCTTTTCTGCATCATCTAGATTAGTGGCACATATGAGAGTCCACACTGGAGAAAAACCATTCAGGTGTAATGTCTGTGAGAAGACATTTTCTCAATTAGGCAATCTCAAAGCACATATGAGAGTCCACACGGAAGAAAAACCATTCCGTTGTGATGTCTGTGAGAAGTCATTTAGTAGAGCAGACACTTTAACAACACATATGAGAATTCACACCGGAGAAAAAGCATTCCGCTGTGATGTATGTGAGAAGGCCTTTAACAGATCTGGTAACTTAGTGACACATATGAGAATCCACACTGGAGAAAAAACTTTTAGGTGTACTTTCTGTGAGAAGACATTTTCTCAACCAAGCAATCTCAAAACACATATGAGAATCCACACTGGAGAAAAACCATTCAGCTGTGAAGTCTGTAAAAAGTCATTTTCTAGTTCAAGTGCCTTAGTGTCACATAAGAAAGTCCACACTGGTGAAAGACCATATATTTGTGACCAGTGTGGAAGAAATTTTGCACGCTCTAGCACCCTACAGATGCATATGAGAGTTCACAATAGAGAATGACCATTTAGGTGTGATCAGTGTAAGAAGACATTTACACATTCTAATAGTCTAAAGAACCACAACCATGTTGTAAAGTCTATGAGAAAGCTTTTCTCAGTCAACCTGTTTAGTTTCACATATGAGCCGTGGGACCTGGAGTTGGTAGGAAATCCACAATAGCCATGGCAGAGAAACTGCAGCAGCTGCAGGAGAAGGTCCAGCAGTTGGAGGCGAAGCAGGGCCACCTGCAGTCGTGAAATGGCTTGCAATGAAATGCTGCCGAGACTGGCTGGAGGACCCTGGAGCTAGTGATTATTTTGCCCTGCCAGAGGGAGGCCACTGTTAATGTGGTAATCCTGGTTGTACTTTAATTGAAGTTAGTAGAAGAGGAATTGGATCGGGACATTTTGGTGGGATACGTAAGCCCCAGCAGTTGAGTCTGAAAGTATTGTAACTTCTGCGCTAATTGAATTAGTTCGGCTACATAAGCAGCAGGAATATATTCTTTAAATTGCTAAAGCTTTTCGAGCTTTGCAGCCACACACTAGTTACATGCTCCCAGGTTCTAGTTCTGTGTTTTGTCACTGCCAGCGGAGTAGTGATTTTGCCAGTGGGTGTATGAGGTCGCCCATGGAGTTGAGAAATTGGCTCCTCTCGGTTTTGGGAGTCAAGTATTGCAGCAGTATGGTTCAGGCACAGGGTCCCTGTGGGAGAGTTTGTAACTTCTGTGGGAAGTCAGGACATACAGTATGTATTGCTAATTTCTGTAAAGACATATTGCAGTTAAAGTCTGTCCAGGCAGCTGGTACCGCCTCAGGTTTTAGCTCCTAAGCAGCCTCACTTACATGGACACTGCACAAACTGGTGGAGCCAGTCGACCACTAAGCAGATGTCGAAATGGAGTTGATCGTGGAAAGCTGTTTGTAAGAGGGTTGTATTGGACTAATGAGGAGGCGATGTTGACAGCGGCCTTTGAAAAGTTTGAAGCCATAGAAGATGTTCACTGTGTCAGAGATAAAGAAACTGGGAGGCCACGAGGGTTTGATTTCATCAAATTTGCAGATTCAAAGAATGCAACAGGTGCATGTGACAAGATGAATGGAGTGCTTTTGGATGATCAGGTTATTCAGGTTGAAGAAGCCAGAAGAACTGGACAGTTTTGTGGACAGAGAGAAAGTAGTGGTGGACGTCATAAAAACTCAATCCAGAAAGCCTCAAGGAAGATGGGTAGTGGTTTCTGGGGAGGTAGCTTTGCTGATAGAAGAGGTGAAGATACAGCTGGAATCTGTCCTGTGATGCTAGTGACCCATGGTTGGTCGGTGCCTGTTGAGCCACACCCACCCCAGAAGCCTCCTGTTCTGTCTTTTGGTTCTGAAGCCCTGTATGGAAGTAAAGAGTTGCCAAGTGTCGCCATGGCGTCTGGTTCCTGGGGTTTAGTACACAGACATACGAGTAACCCATTAATGGCGGAGATACACTGGCCTGCAAGACCACATGTGATCACTCCTTTGAAAGAAGAGCCGATGACTCACCGATGAGGCCACTAAAACCATGGTTTTAGTGGCCTCATCGGTGAGTCATCGATTCAGTTGGGTGGGAAGAATGTAACAGGGTATTTAGCAAGGGAGTGTTCCGATGCAGCGTTGGTCTGTGAAAGTACTGCCAATACTGTCGTCTCCCCCACCCACTCTGTAGTTTTCACTGATTAGCTGATCTATAGCTGGCGCGCTGGTGAGGTGGTGGTACTCGGGGCTAGTATTTGACAGGGTTGGTCGACGCATCACATGTGAGCAGCAAACTTTTGTAAAGACTGTATTTTTGGTGTTCTGCTAAAGTCTGCCCAGAGGTATACGTATATCTTGGCATGTGTCTGTCCTAAGGTGGCGTTTTAAGGCTGCCCCGATGACTGCTGTGTCTTACCCGAAACTAGCACTTTAGCCCCAATTCGCCTTCAATCATTAGCATTATAAGTCGATTTTGTAGAGTTTACGCATTTTGTTTTGTTTACTAACAGTTGGGTTTGAGTTACATTTATTGATTTTTTTATGTAGTGTTTGATTTTATTCTTGTTTTTGCTTACTTTTGATAAAGTCCTACAATTATTGTACTTGTATTTTGATAATCTTAGATACAGACCAATAAAGTACTGCCTTTTTAATAATTAAACTTGTAAATAAAAATTCATTTTTGTATACTACTTCTGCTTTGTGTTGCACTGTATGTTTGATGGTTTTACCCTACTCACTCCGTTATACAGGCACAGTTGATAATCCAGGCATTTTGTAGAATGCCTGGTGTTTTCAGGCCAAGTAGGTTATAGAAGTGTTTTTTTTTTTTTCGTTTTTTTTTTTTATCATCTACTTTGCCTAGGCATTCTATAGAATACCTAGGCATTGTATAGAATGCTGACAACTTTTAGGCAAAGTAGATAATCTCTGACAAACATCAGTTTCTGGAATGCAAATGAAAAACTCATTTTTAATTTGATGTGCTGATGTTATTTATTTGAATACATTTTATATTGTGTTTATTGTTATAAATATCAAGTCGATTCCCCTAAAACCTCATTAAATATGATTTTATATAAATCTCAGAGCAAACAAAACTTTATTTAAGGGAAAAATATATAGTATCCACCCTGGCATGTTAGGTATTTATTTGTCCATCTGAAAAACAAATGTTTTGGCACTTCTGCAAAGCCTTGCAATATTATAGTTGGATGGGTTGGCTAAGCAAGAAAAAAAAATGCAAGTAAACAAGATTTTGTTAAAAAAAAAAAAATTGTTAAGACACCAAAAGGTGAATATGGAAATTAAAATGGATGAAAATGTCATCTTTCTATAGCATTTTGAGTTTTTTTTTTTTTTTTTTTTTTTTTTCATTTGTAATTTTAATTAAATTATTTCAAGGCAGTTTTTATATGATATGTTCAATAACCAGTTTTTGCATGTCTCCAAAACAACATTCACATTTGATATAGGCTATTACCTAGCTCTAATGCGGGAGTGGTTGTGTTGGTGTGTGGTAACTAAAGTCCATAATTCAATTGTTTTCTATCAAAAAATTATACATTTGGTTAAATGTTTTAACAATTGTATATAAAGGTTTGCAAATTAGCCTAAAAAAAAAAAAAAGCAAACCACAATCACGTCTACAACTGACCACAACAATAAACACAACAACCATCACAACTGCAGCAGGCTAAATTAGTCCAAGTTTGACCCTTGGGCCCTAGTTTGTATGGTACTTAATTCAAATTGTGTTTTTCAATTGCATTCCAAGAAATGATGCTTTGTCAGAGATGATCTACTTTGCCTAAAAGTTGTAAGGCATCTATACAAGTAGATAATAACACATATATTTCCTACTTTGCCTAAAAACACCATAGAATGCCTGGATTATCAACTCTGCCTATAACATATAAGCTCAAGCAAGTAATGAATAGAATTAAAGATTTAAAAGCTAAGATGTTGTTCTTACAAGAAACACATTTGACATCACGGGATATTGTGAGGGTAAGAAGGTGATGACCTGGACATGTTTTATCAGCTTCTTATAGCTCTCAGAGTAGAGCGCAGCACCAAGCCACATGTTCACAAAGAACTTGAAACAGGTGAATATTTAAGTGTACCACTAGTGTTTAGACCTGTAAATATTTTCAGTCCTTCTAATCATGTTTTGGCCTTCCTCTTCAAGCTACCTGCAGGTCTCTGTTGGATGATGTTATTGTCTTTCATTTATAAAAGGTATTTGAATCACGTATTTAATATGTATAAACTCATGTGTGATATGTTTGTAATTGTCATTTTTTGTTTGTTTTAGTTCTCTGTAAGCGGCATCATGCTGGCCACTGTTTTCACCCAAATCAGAACCCCTTATTAACGAATCATCTGGGTCAATATCCTGTCTGCACGTGTGTTCTTTAGCTCAAAGCTACTTGCCTGTTTCAATCGATGGTAAATACGTATAAATTTCTTTCTTTTTTTTTTTTTTTTTTTTGTAATATTTATTTTTATATTATTGCTTCTTCAGAAAGATTGACAATGATATAGGAGTATTAAACATATGGAAAGACAGAACAAAAAGGAAACCAAAGGAACAAAACAAAAATAACCAAAAAAAAAAAAACAAAAAAAAAACATACAAGACATACATGACAATTATTATAAACACACATTGAACAATATATAAAACAATGCGAGTAGGAATCAATAATAAAAGAGAAAGTAACTGAAGAATAAGATAGAGGAGAAAAAAGGAGGAGAAAAAAGAATAAACATAATAAGATAGATAAGAAATAAAGAAAAGGAAGAACCAGAAATAAGAAAGTAAATAAAAATAAGAAAAGGTCAGAGTAAAAGAATAAAACATATACAAGTAGTAGTAAAAAAAAATAGAGGGAAAATTGAGGTGAAGGAGATAAGTAAATAAGTAAAATGCATATTAGAGAAATTAAAAAGGGAGAATAATAAGAGGAAAGGACAAAAGAAAAGGAAAGAGAGAAAGAATAAGGTTAATAAAAAGATCAAAGATAGTGGTTGCTTAAAAAAAAACTAATAGAAAAAAAAAAGGAACAGTATAGTTTACAAATAAGGAGACAAAATACATGAATAAATATAGTAAAAAAAGCAAAATTAGGAAAAAAGTATTTGATAAAAGTGATGAATAAAGATAACAAAATAAATTGATGAGTGAATTCATGATAATAGTAAGTAGTAATAATAGTAAGACAATAACAATAAAGTGACTATGGCAATCACAATAATTGCAATAATAACAATAATAACCACAACAATAATAATACTAATTTATATGAGGGAAAAATTAAATACACCTTGAATGCCAAATTTTTACCTGGATTGAAGTAATTTATATATTTATTTATTTATTTATTTTTCCCCTTGTGTGCACCCCTTATCCCACCCACCAGCCAGTCCGTTGTATACTTTTTAATGAGAATTTAAGTTATTTGCCCTGTTTAAGAAAGAAAGCCCATATGTGATTAAATAAAGATAACATTCCATGAATCTTTTTAATGAGATGCTCATAGGAGGCAGTCTCTAGGAATTTAGTTTGTGTGACTTCCAAAAATTACGGATCACTCTCTTTGCTGTAGTGGGGGCTGTTTTAACCCATATTATCTTAATGTTAGTAGGTTTTCCTTTTAAATCTAAATGGTTTAGGATGCAGACAGATGGCGTGGCATACACTCCTGTTAAAAATCTTAAGACCGGTTGAAAAATGGCTAGAATTTACCTTTTACACATTTGGATCCTATTGAGGTTTTAGGTAGAGCTGCATTATGCAAAAGCAAGAAGGGTGAGTTTGGCAAAAACATTTAGAACTTAATAAATAAATAATAATAAACTGAAATAGCATCACGTGCCAAAGCAGCTCTCTCTAATAGTGTTGATACTCTAATACCTGATGATTACTCTTCTATTAAAAAGACCTGGCAAAATGATTGGGCAAACGACACAAAAGGGGATCATATTATGCAGTTTAGAATTCTGTTGGGAGCAGGGAAGTATGTTTTAGCTCTAATAGAAGAGAGTCAAAAGTCATCACTAGACTCAGACTGGGACACACTGGACTAAGGAGTGGCTGGCTCTGATAGGTAAACACCCTGATGGTAGATGTGAGTGTGGAGAAGTTCAAACAGTGAGGTTTGTCCTTTTGCAGTGTAATAACTATCTCCGACAGAAAAACTACTTTTTAGAGACTTGGGAACAACTGGACTTCATTCACTCTGGAAAAACTGCAAAATTTAGACTCCTAGAACAAAATGGACAAAGTCATGAAATGTTTTTACTAGCTAATGAACTTTTTAACACAATATAGGGGCCTAAGTAATACTTATACATATTCGATTATACTTAGTAAGTATAATCGAATATGAAAAGGAAATAATGTGTGAGGATGGAACAGCGGGTGGCAGCAGTGCGCCCTAGTTGTGTCTAGTCTGCTATTCTAAAAGAAGAAGAAGAAGGGGGAGGGGCTTCAGCTACACAAGCAGGAAAAGGAAAGAAGAGACGGAACACAGCAGCAGAGCTTTGGGAGAAGACTGAACCAGAACTTTGAGAGAATAAACCTTCAGACACGACTCCAGGGCTGAACTGCTGCTGCTCCTGTATTGAACCTGCTCTCCTGCTTCACTCTCTGTAAGTCTGACTCTGCACATCTGGGAAATCTACTTTTACAACGAATCAACTTAAACATGTGCTAGTCTGTTAGCTTTTCATGACCAGTACAAAGGGACATTTCTACAAAGTTTGAGGAGTTTTGGGATGAGCAGAAGTATAATAACTACACGTGTTGGCTGTGTGCAGACAGTTGCACCTAAAGCATGTGTATGGGACAGTAGATGCACTTCTTCGGGGATGAGGTTTGTCCTTTGTATGCAGAGAATCAGTTGACAGACATGCTGGGGGCCCGGGACAAGAGACCTCACATGGGCCCCCCTCCCCGCCGCCAAACACACACACACACGCGCGCGCCGAGATTCTGCTTAATAATATATTTTTTAGATGTATATATATATACATATATAGAAGATATATATAGATATAGAGATATAGATATTTTATTCTAATATATTATATTTTATAGATATCAATAGTTATTATTAACATAATTGGCTATTTTACATTGTATGTCTATTTTTGCATGCCCTTATAATTCATAATTATAATTAATTTGATTTTACATTTCAAATGTTTTTTTCATAGTTGAATATATTTTGTTCTTTATTATATCATCAGTGTTATATGATGCACCTTATTATCAAATGAAGTTCTTAGTTTGTGAGTTTAGTTTGGTTCACTTGCAATGGCAATGAAACCTCTTTTGATTCTGAAGTCAGTCCTCTTTGCTCAGAGTGACATGTCAACTGCAGGTTGTGAGACTGCTGCCTCCAGCTCTGCCTTCTGCTGTCTTTAGCGCTGCCTCTGGCTGTGAACGGTGGCACACAGACGCCTCAAACAACAGGTCAGCCTAAAACCTTTGTCCAGACTCTTCAAGGACCTTTGCGTGTTGTATTGTTTTTATTGGAATTCAGAATCTTTTTGGTCCGCGGTGCGCGCTTCGCCGCCGTCATTATCGCTATGGAATTTACAAATGTATTGTTTAGTCAGCTGTTTCAGTGAGATGGTTAATTCCTGACCTGCTCACTCTCGTTTTTATCAGTGGTGCTGTCATTACCTATGGCCAATAATGATGCTATTAGAGAGGAGAGAGAGAGAGAGAGGTCCGGAGGCCCGGGACAAAAAACCCGATTGTCCCCCCCTGCAACTTTGGGCTTGTCTCATAAAAGTCTGAAATAGAAAAACTTGAGTTTAAGACCTTAAAAAGTCCTACATTTGTCGTCGTAGGTCTTAAAAGGTTTGTGCAGATCTTAAATTTTAATGCGGCAATTTGATTTCCTGATCTTTTTTACTCTGCTGCTGCTCTGTTGGAAAATACATAATAATATTCTCAACAATAAAACACAATTGGTATATTTCTTCTGTTATTTAGTTGAGGGAATGTTCAGTTGCTGTATAAACCTGTTTCTTTTTGTTAGTGTAGTTGATTTTTTATGTTGTTGTTTTTTTTCTTTAAAATCAGCTTTGTGAAATACTGTAGGTCACGACTTAATTTTGATCCCTCCATCCCTGGAAAAACCCTGTACACAACCCAATACAAATATACATTTCTTTGATAAAAAATAATAATAATAAAAACCACCCTGCCTTGCTGTCGTCCTAACAGCGCAAAGTGAATCTGACTCAAAATCGGATGGCAAGAGTGGGCTTTATGTAAATGTAAGTAATACATAAGCATTAATAAAACTGCACTTTTTTAAGATACTGATAGGTGGCGCTATAATATTGATTACTGCAGTATTTGAAACAAATTCACATTCAGACCAAAACTGCAAACAAATTGAAGTGTTTGTGTTCAACTGACATGATACAAAAGTAAAACAAAATTGATTTCTGGTCAAACTGTATATCAAAACAATAAATAATATTTCAAAACCAGCAATGATTAATCATGTTCTATTTCTAAAGATGGTGTGGATCAAGTTTGAGCGTATTTGAGTAAAAATCCTGGGAGTAGTTTGTTAATATAGAAGGCACATAAAATTTTCTTGATTCATAGGATTTGAATTGAAGATGGTTGAGGTCCTACAGACCAAAAGGAGCAAATAATATATAGGTCTCATTGGCTTTTTAGATCAGGAAGACACAAAGTTTCATTTGTGTAGGTGAAAGTAATATTTTTGTTCTTTTCATTGTGTTGATTTCAGCATCTGCCTCAGAGAAATAATGGGAGACGTTTAGGGTCCTATGGGCAAAACCAAACTAAATAAGGCACAGTTCAGATTGACTTTTTGAATCTGTGGCACATACTGAAATCTTCTGCAAAGTTTCAGCCTTTAGGAAAAAAAAAAAATAATAATATATATAAAATATAATATATATATATATTATATATATATATAGTTGAAGGATTTTCCACGCCCACATCATACATAATATGACATGGCTACAATAGAACTTTTCGTTTGGATTCATGGGGGTAAATGCATCTGCCATATCATTGGTGCAATTTTCAAGGAATTGCCAGGTGGCGCTATAGTACAGTCTACTTAAAAAATATTTACTACAATCTGTCTAGAATATGAGTGTGCATATGTCAGTCAAATTGAAGAGTGATTGAGGTTTTTGTGTGCAAATTATATGTTTTTTACCATAAAGTGTATCCAAAAATGTCAAATGATTCTGAATATTTCATGTCTCACGATGGTCTGGGTCAGGTTTGAGCTTGTTTGGATGAAAAACCTGGGACAAGTTTGTAAAAAAATTTGTCATGTAAAATTCTATTTCAAAATGCAATCCAATATGGCCAACCTCCTGTTTATCTGAGGGCGGAGCTACCATTATATTTTATGTTTGTCTCGGGATGCTCTATTAATCCACCAAATTTCATTCACCTACTCCAAAAGAAGCCAGTCAAAATTCCAGGGGGCGCTGTTGAGCCATTTTGGTTTCGTTATCTTAAGTTTGCCCACTTAATTGGGATGTTCACCTGTCCAAATAACTCTGCAAAGTTTCGCGAAAATCGGCAAGGGCTCAAAACCAGCGTCACTTTTGTGACGCAACAGGCAACGTTCGTCTGATGTCAGGTTTAGTATCTACTCAGCTCGCCTTGGCCCTGGGGTAAAGCAGGTACTAAAAAAGTACCTGGTCGGAAGGATTAGCCCCAAATGGAAAAGCTCCGCACCAGGGCTAAGTCGCGCCGAGTAGAGTAGAGTAGGGCCAAGGAGGTACTAATGTAAAAGCCCTATGAGTGCGGTGTCACAGCTTAGAGCACATGGCTGCAGCTCGTCTGGTTCTTTTCAGAGCTCTACAGCCCGATCTTGCCCTTTTGTCTTAGCCGGTCTTAGCCTTGGTCTTAATTATTCCTCTGTTGGCCACTAGTGGCTCTCTCCAAGCTCTATACACTGTCAGTGTAGAAGGTGTGGCTCCAGCCAGATGTGAGGGGGTGCAGTTTTTTTCATTGAACCCAAGGGCGTGCTGGCTAATCGGGAGAGTCGGGACGTTTCCCGGTGGGCCGCGTGACTTTTGGGCCGGTGGCCTCCGTGGTTAAAGAGAGAGAAAGAGACACACAGTCAGACAGACAGAGAGAGAGAGAGGAGAGAGAGAGAGGAGAGGCCCGGCCCATACAACTGCAGCAGGCAAATGTGAGCACAGTGACGTGAGGGTGGAGCCAGCTGCTGCCTCGTCTATGATGTGTGATTCACAGCACACAGCGCGTAATCAAAGACTCTTGACACATTTTGGAGACCCAAAACACGTTCCACATCCCATTAGCTTTCTGCCAAACTTTATTTCAAGTAAATCCGTTGTATATTCTCGGAGTTACGAGCAAAAACGGCTGATGAACAAACACTTCAGCAGATTTATACGCGCGAATCACCACGGCGGAGCGGAGCGCATTTCCACACAAAACTTGACAAAAGATTCAGACACAAGTTTGTCTTTGTGGGTCAGAACAGTGGCCAGAACGAGCTTTATGTGTTTGTGTGAGCGCGTGCTTCGTGTGTGTGTAAGAGCGCGCACTGCTGTGGAGCACGGGAGGGGTCAGAGGTCAGGAGGAGAAAAGCTCGGAGCTGTCCGTACTGTATTGACCATGTGTGACTAAAACGAAGCAATTTACTACTGGAGAAGAGAATGTATGAGAGGTGGAGTAGATATTGGTTAAAAAATAAATAAATCAATAAAGAGAGAGGTTTCCTGGGCGGGACTCGAACGTGGGTGCTGCAAAGGCAAAACTTTACATGTGCAGCTCTTAACCACTCAACTACCTGCCAAGTCATGTGAATGATTGAACAAATGGGCCAATCTAACGTCTAATTTTCCCGGGCTGAAAAATGATCCCAGCACGCCACTGATTGAACCTGACACATGCTCACGCCTGTGACAAGTGAGCAGCTGCTTTAGGATTACAGGCAAAAGAGAACTGTAGCAGCAGCTTCAGTTTGAAAAAAAAAAAAACCTGCAATAATAGAAATCTATTTGGTGAAAGTCTATTTACTTGACAGACTTTAACAACTTTGTCTAAAAATGAGGCCAACATTTTTTTAACGCGTTGACACATAAAAAATGGTTGGATTGATGGCCTCTTTGGCCTTTCCATAGCATTCACACTGACCCATGTTCACTCTCACATCTGATTATCTTTTTTATTAAGTCAACAAGCTTTATGTAAAAGAAAAGACACATTTTTAGACAAAGTTGTTAAAGTCTGTCAAGTACATAGACTTTCACCAAATAGATTTCTATTATTACAGTTTTTTTCCAAACTGAAGCTGCTGCTACAGTTCTCTTTTGCCTGTGATCCTAAAGCAGCTGCTCACTTGTCACAGGCGTGAGCATGTGTCAGGTTCAATGAAAAAAACTGCACCCCCTCACATCTGGCTGGAGCCACACCTTCTATACTGACAGTGTATAGAGCTTGGAGAGAGCCACTAGTGGCCAACAGAGGAATAATTAAGACCAAGGCTAAGACCGGCTAAGACAAAAGGGCAAGATCGGGCTGCTAGTCTTTTCGCAGCATTGGCTCCGTGGTCCGGTTCAGTTTTGCCTCCTCTCGTGAGCACTGGTCTGCACTGAGACAGATTTGTTGGTTTGGAATACAGCGCTGTCTGCCTCCTCTGCTGTGCTGTGCAGCAGCGGTGAAGTCAGTGACATCCGGGAGTAGATTCCATTTGAAACAAGTGGAGGTGACGGTTGATGATGATGATGCAGCGCAGAAACCCAGCGTATTAAAAGCAAATTTAATTTAACATTTATGTGGAAAAATACACTAATAAGAATTTTGTTTGTCTGTATAATTTATGTTTTGCCTTATAACTAGATAAAACCGATTTTCTGGGTTTAGACTCAAAGCGATTCAAAAATGCATCGATGTGTTGCCTGGATTGAGGCTAATTAGTACACCTACCGATACAGCGGATCGTAGGGGCTGTATATCGATACTTTGAACATGTCACTGAATCGTTACACCCCTAATAATTATCATGTAAAAAGAACAAAAAGAACACTGTTCAGCCTCGTAATGAGGTCTATTTACATCAAATAAAACAAGTAGTTTGGGCTATGATTTGAGAAAAAAAATGCCTGTTTTTAATATATTGAAGCGAATCACATCTAAAAGATATCAAATTGTATTGACCTGCACAATATCGAGGTATAAATCACATCGGGAATCGTATGGAATTTCCAAAAGAGTATCGATACCCAGTCCTTGTTGTTCGCTCTGTGGTTACAACAAAACTGGTTTTGGTCACTGAAAATTGTGAAAAGCACTTTTAAACTCAGAACTGTGATTAAGTTGGATGAGCAAAAGAAACAAAATATACAGTGCTGCAGTAAGGTTAAATTGAACTAGTTCTAGTTTCAACATTTCTAAGTCAGGAAATATGTACATTGATGAATAGACACTGATGTATGCTTTAAATCCATAAGAATAATAGTGCCTTTCAGAAAAGGTATTAATTTGTGTATTTTAATTTGTTCATTGACATGGGCAACACAAATGTCTCCTACTTATACTTGTGAAAAGGCAGCACTATTTTGGCAAAATTGCTTTGCACAAAAACAACTTTTTCAAGTTAACTCGATAAAATGCACATTTAATAAGAAATGTTTAGTTTGTGACCATGGCAGACAAAAATTACCAGATTTTGTGCGGTTAAAACTTTTGATCCACTTCACATGTTGTGACGTTCACGACTCAAGTAAACACTAAGCTCCAGTGATACAACATTCAACTAAGTCACATTTTGATTTAAATTTGTATTAACTATATCTCTTCTTTTCTTTGTACACAGGCAGAGCTTCATCTGTGACGAGTGTTGGAAGACGTGACGCCATGCTTCAGGCCTCAAAACAGCTCACACCAGAGAAAGACCATTCAGCTGTGGCCAGTGAAGGACAGGATTTACAAAGTCTAGAAAGCTTAAGAGACAAGAGCTTTGACAGTGGAGAAAAAACATTCAACTGTGAGCAGTGTGGGAAGACATGGCCCGATGCTTCATCTCTCAAAAGACACTACAAAACAAGTCACACCAGAGTCAGCTGTGATGTTTGTAAAAAGACCTTTTCCACTTCAAGCAGCCTAGTAACACATATGAGAATCCACACTGGAGAAAAACCCTACAGTTGTGAGGTCTGTGAAAAGACCTTTACTACCTCAGGCGACCTAGTTAGACATATGAGAATCCACACTGGAGAAAAACCCTACAGCTGTGATGTCTGTAAAAAGACCTTTACTACCTCAGGCGACCTAGTGAAACATATGAGAATCCACACTCGAGAAAAAACATTTAGCTGTGATGTTTGCGAAAAGGTATTTTCTACATCAACAAGATTAGTGTCGCATATGAGAGTCCACACTGGAGAAAAAACATTTAGTTGTGATGTCTGTGAGAAGACATTTGGTAGAGCAGACACCGTAGTAAAACATATGAGAACTCACACTGGAGAAAAACCATACAGTTGTGATGTGTGCAGAAAGACCTTTGTTTATTCAAGCAGTTTAGTAAAACATAAGAGAATCCACACTGGAGAAAGACCATACGGCTGTGATGTGTGCAAAAAGACCTTTTCTTATTCAAGCACTTTAATAAAACATAAGAGATTGCACACTGGAGAAAGACCATACGGCTGTGATGTCTGTGAGAGAGTGTTTAATTCATCAAGTAACTTATTGTCACATATGAAAGTCCACACAGGAGACAAACCATTTAGTTGTGATGTCTGTGACAAGACCTTTAGTAGATCACAAATCTTAGTAACACATATGAGAATCCACACTGGAGAAAGACCCTACAGCTGTGAAGTCTGTGAGAGAGCGTTTTATTCATCAAGTAGCTTAAGGTCACATATGAGAATCCACACTGGAGAAAAAACATTTAGTTGTGATTTTTGTGAAAAGGCTTTTTCTACATCAACAGGATTAGTGTCGCATATGAGAGTTCACACTGGAGAAAAACCATTCAGGTGTAATGTCTGTGGGAAGGCATTTTCTCTATTAGGCAATCTCAAAACACATATGAGAATCCACACTGGCGAAAAGCCATTCAGCTGCGATGTCTGTGAGAAGTCTTTTGTTGCATTAGGTGGCTTAGTAACACATATGAAAATCCACACTGGAGAAAAGCCATTCAGCTGTGATGCCTGTAAAAAGTCATTTCTTTCCTCAAGTGCCTTAGTGACACATAAGAAAGTTCATACTGGAGAAAAGCCATACACCTGTAATGTGTGTGAGAAGGTTTTTTCTACGTCAAGTGGCTTAAAATCACATAACAGAATCCACACTGGGAAAAAAAAAACATTCAGCTGTGATGTCTGTAAAAAGTCATTTTCTAGATTAAGTTCCTTAGTGTCACATAAGAAAGTCCACACTGGCAAAAGACCATACACCTGTGACCAGTGTGGAAGAAATTTTGCACGCTCTAAAACCCTACAGATGCATATGAGAGTTCACAATAGAGAATGACCATTTAGGGAAGTCGCATGTGACCTGGGGAAAGTAGGTAGAATGAAGAAAGCGCAAAATTCAAAAACCTGTGACGGATTTTAAATGAGAAAAATTTTTCAGGAAATGGAGGAAATTGTCTGGATCGAGTGGAAGGCAATTTTTAAAGACCCGCATGTCGTTGGAAGATTTGTTGACAAAACTGTTGGAGATGTGTGTGCTGTGACTGGCTCAAGGGGAAACAGTGATTATTAACTGTTAAAATGCAAGCAGGAAGAAAAGGCGCTAGATATAGTTAGTTTTCAAAGGCAGGGTGATGAAAGAATTGTTTCAGTGAAATGTTTCAAGTTTGATGGCAGTGCCAAAGCTAAAGGGCTGATTAGCGGCATACCACTATCATTGGATGATGAATATTTTTCTTTCCTTAAAGGGGTCTGCAGTGCTAAGAGATTAACGCAAAAATTGAATGGAATGAGTGAGGTGATCACATCAGTGTGTTTGACTTTTAGCGGCGAACTACCTGATCGTTGTTTTCTTGGATTATGTGTGCTATAGAGTAAGAGAATTTGTTAAATGCCCATTACGCTGTTTTTCGTGTCAGCAGTATGCAGGGGAGTTAAAGTTTGTGCCTATTGTGGAAATGACAAGTGCAATAATGAAGTATGCAAAGGAGAAATGAACGAACCACGGTGTATCCACTGCAGCGGATCTCATAGGGCTGGATCAATGGCCTTAAAAGAAATTTAGAGGGAAAAATAAGTGAATTAATCAAGAAGAATAGGATGTCATATGCTGAGGCAGCGAAGAAAGTCAAAACAAGTGAAGATACCGTACATGAAATCGGAGTCCGGAAAGAGAACCTATACTTTGACAAGACATTCATTTCTATGGTAATTAACTGTGCATCAAGTCTAGAAGGAAAGTCAGAACGCATTGACATGGTTGTAAATGCGGCAAAAAGATTCTTGAATATAGAGGACATTACTGGTGAAGATTTGTATAGTAAAATAAAAGACCGCTTTCCTCTGGGTGGTTCTTTGGTTAGCGTCGGTTGTTTCATGAAGGCCAGGTAAAAAAAGTTCTCTATTTTAAATAGTCATTCTATTATATTTTGTAGCTAAAGCAAGACTTGTATACTTTGTACAGCGCTGTTGTGAGACAGCACGGCCCGTGCTGCATGTCTTGTTGCGGCTCTGACAGTGCCCTGGTTTGTTGTCCTACACTCGGTGCTGGTGCTAGAGTCCTCCGTGCAGCTAGCTGAAAGGTTATCAAATGTTCCCACCTGGAGTCCTCGGTGCAGCTGGTGCTGGGTCGTTTAGAGCAAATTGCTCATTCTGAGATCAACCTACACACAAAATTGATACGCCTCTGTCTAGCTCAGCATTATTAGATGTGATGGTTAGCTTAATTTCTGTCTATTTAGAACTTGCAACAGCACTCGCCCTTCTGTACGCCGGCTCTTCTGTACGCCGGCTCTTCTGTACGCCGGCCCTTTCCATACGCCCTTCTTTCTGGTGCTACTGCTAATCACAAACTTATTGTAACACTGCTGTTGCTAACTGTGTCTGCGACCTCGGTCATGTGTCTGCCTCCTGTGGCCCGGTCCATGTGGACGTGGAGGAGACTGTTTTGAACTCATGAACTGGTAACAAACCTGAACAATGAACTGAAACTTGCTTTAGTGTGAACATTCAACAGAAGTCAATTTAATGATAAACAAAATAAAAGAACATCTGTGAACTCAACTGGAACATGCCTCTCATTCTAAAGCGAACGTGTAGTGCCTTATTCTACCTTTAGTTATTTTATTTTCCGGTCTTAATTTTCATTTCATTTCTGTTGGCCTCAATCCATAAATTAAGAGCCTACGATCGCTAGACAGTCGTAATATTATTTAATATATGTTACTTGTAAAGACACCTTATTATTCTATTTAATGTCATCGCATCAGGCCTATATTCACATGCACATCCATTGGCTATAATTTGTGCACAGGCGGCAGGTTTGCATGGTTGAAGGCCTGGATCTGTCGGGCATCTGAGGTAAACGCTGTTTTGTCAGTAATGGAAATCTATATGTAGGCCTATTGTAGTTTAGCCTATTTTTTTTTTGTATTTAGCATTTTTGTCAATTAATAAAACCTTGTTGAATTTGGTTAATATTTTTCCAAATTTTGGTACAAGGCCTTGCACCAAATCAGTGCAATTCGTGCATCCAAATTTCTCACAAATGTAGTTTATTGAAAAGCTTCAGACTTTACACATGGGTCATTTTAGATTTTTCAAGAATAATATTTCAAAAATAGGCTATGTATTATTTGAGTTAAACCTGACCTGGGTGCCCTGCAACACTTTGGCAGAAAAGTGCTTAAAAAAAATGTATAATAATAACATTTGTGGACGTAAGAATTAGGCCTAACTGATTTTAAAATAGGGAGTACAAAGTAGCCTAAATCTTGAATGTAATCTTACATTTAGTAACACTTATACTTGCCACCTCTAAATGCTTTTCTACACAAATGGTTCTAGTAGGCTAGTGTTCGATTCCACTCACCCAATCTAAGGGACTCATTCGTGACCAGTCCTGCTGTGGCACACGAGTGGGCCCCTGAAAAGGACGCATAGGCCTACAGGTCTATTCATTGTTCTTGCAGATGCAGCGTTCTCACCTGCAAATATAGACCGCGACACTTCAGTCATGATGATAGTCTGTTTAATCCAGTTTGCAAAAGAATAGGTCGACTACAGACACGAGTGGGCCTGCCTTGGACTGTTTATTGACTGTGTTTCTCATGAACAAAGTCTGCATTTGTGCACTTTGCCATCACCAAGAAACCTTTGCACTTTTGCTGCCACCAAGAACAAGCTGATTGCTGATATTACCGCCATTGTTTTCGGCTCCCTATACTGTGTTTAGCGAGAAATTGTCTGTTTTAAAAGATTTTAAAAAGTAGACAAAATTCATGTTCTCATTATTAGGCTATATCATGCAATTCCATTGCTTGTTAATTGTGTTCATCCTCAGAAGCAGTTCAAAATAGCCTAAATGTTTGTCTGATTTGGATTTATTTGACCTAGGGACAATTAAATGAACAGGCCTAGGCAGCGTCAAAAGCTTCAATTTACAGTAGCTAAGCTGAAAATTCTCCATCATTTACGGATTGTATTTTGCTTTGACGGAACATTTCTCTGTCATTTTTACGGACTGAAAATGCTTTTAAAATAGGCGATATAAGTCTACTAATTTAGAGAGCTGCATCCTGAACGCTCTCTCAGAATTTGAATGCAAAGACAGACAAATACCGCATTGCGCGAAGTGTTGCCGCATGCGCAATTACGTAATTAATAAATCTGTAAACCGGAGGCTGCAGTTTCACAGACCACACTTTATCTTCAGAGCGCGCGGATAAGGCTTCATTCCACAAAAACAACTGAATGAATAGAGTTTTGTCTTGTACTTTTGACCACGATCGCTTGACAGACAAACACTGATGTTTATTCAGATCTATAAACTTACCGTATGTGAACGTACCATGAGGAAGGTGTAAAGAAGGGGAGGGGCATGTGTATTCCGTGAACGTGCAATTTATTTTGTTCATTTTGTGCAGGCACAGGTTTTTATCAGTGGTCTTCTTTTATTAATGTCTCAGTAATATTATTATTTGTTATTTTTTGTACCATTCTTTTTAGAATAATATAATATTTTAATGTCATTAGAACTTCAGTTTACATCTTGGAATGTAAGAGGTTTGAACACATTTGTCAAGATCAAGCAAGTAAAAAATAGAATTCAAGATTTAAAAGCAAAGATTGTGTTCACACAAGAAACACATTTGACATCGGGGGATATTGTAAGGGTAAGAAGGAGATTGCTTCTTAACTCTCAGTCCTGTGGAGTGATTACTTCGATACATAACTCGGTGTCTTTCCGTCTAGTAAATCTAGAAGTGGATAGACTAGAAAGATTTCTTATTATACAATGCAAAATTTATTCAATTAGAGTAAACCTAGTGAACGTGTACGGCCCCAATGATGATAATCAGGAATTTCTTTTTATCTTTAGCTGATCTACCTGATGTCATAGGTGTAGATTACAGTTACACTCTACAACCAGAAATTGATAAATTAACAGGGAAAAATACGTCACATTCTAAATCAAGAAAAGAATGACTTCAGTATATTAGAACATATTAGAATTAAACCTGATAGACGTCTGGTGAAAATATAATATGAACAAGTCTACCTTTTCCTGCTTCACAAGTCAAACGTTTTCGAGAATTGACTATCTTCTGGTTTCTCCTTCTTAATGTCTTCTATTTCAAAAAGTTGCTATGATGGCGTCATCACGTTGTTCATTCACAAGATGGCGCCTGCAGTCTTTTTGGCTGAGGGATCCAGAATTCATGGAATATATTGTTGTATAAATAGATTTCTTTGTTCTTAATACAAACCAAACCTCTGCATGTGTTCGTTTCTTTAGGTTCCAAACATCCATGAGCTGTGGGACAGCGTCAGATTTAACAGAAATTACATAAACAATTTTGAAAATTTTGTGTGTTTTTTGTCAAAACTAGTTTGCCTGAGCCTAGTGTTGTTATGATACTAAATTTCAAGCTTAATTTTAATACAAATAAATTGACTTTATTCTTGATCAAGGCTAAATATGATCCCGAAATGATCATTGAAAATGTCAGATTTCTGTAGAATAGATTTCAACAGAAAATACCAATACTTTTTTTTTTCATTAAACATTTGGGTTTTAAACTAGTTTTGAAAACTATTCTTCTAAAACTCACCACAAACTATCTACATTTTTCTTGCTGATGTTTTTTTTTTTATCAATACTTGTACAAATGAGTATTTAGTTTTGTTGTCAGTTTTAGTGTTGATCAATATCAGACTTTCTGATATCTTTTACAACTCTAAAATCTAGATCTCCAGGACGTCCTCAAGCAACGTTACCAAAAAATCTTGTATTTTAGTCACTTTTGCGTTCTGAACAACTAATTGATTAATCGAAAGAATAATCGCCCAACTAATCGATTGCCAAAATCGTCGTTAGTTGCTGCGCTAAAAGTCTAACGTAGTAACGTAAACATATTCATTATTATTAATCTACATTTTTAAGGAATCGATCAAGAAAAGTCCAACTACAGAAAAACCTGGACTAGAGAGGATCATCTAGATAGACAACTGATGTAAAGTGACCCACAGAAATTCAACTTTTTTGTCAGTTTGGAAAAATGTATTGTTGTAATATTACTTGGGAAGTCTAGAATAGATGCAGCTGGTTATAAGAACATGCTGGATAAGTTTGTAGAAAAAAATCAGCTATGATCAAATACATTGTAATTCAAGAAACAAGTGGGCGGAGACTGTTGAGCTCCATTGATAAACACCCACTGTGATGCTTCTCCCCCAAAACCAGGGGGAGGGGCTTCAGCTACACAAGCAGGAAAAAAGAAGGAAGAGACTGAACACAGCAGCAGAGCTTTGGGAGAAGACTGAACCAGAACTTTGGAGAGAATAAACCTTCAGACACGACTCCAGGGCTGAACTGCTGCTGCTCCTGCATTGAACCTGCTCTCCTGCTTCACTCTCTGTAAGTCTGACTCTGCACATCTGGGAAATCTACTTTTACCAACGAATCAACTTAAACATGTGCTAGTCTGTTAGCTTTTCATGACCAGTACAAAGGGACATTTGTACAAAGTTTGAGGAGTTTTGGGATGAGCAGAAGTATAATAACTACACGTCTTGGCTGTGTGCAGACAGTTGCACCTAAAGCATGTGATCAAATGTGAGACAGTAGATGCACTTCTTCGGGGGATGGAGGTTTGTCTTTTGTATGCAGAGAATCTGGTCACCTCTCCCTCCCCCACACCACAGGCTCTACCCCCAGAGACAATCCTGTTTCTGTACAGCAACTTTGGGCTTGTCTAAAAAAAGTCTGAAATAGAAAAACTTGAGCTTAAGGACTTAAAAAAAGACTTAAGGTTGTTGTTGTTGTAGGTCCCCAACCCCCGAGAGAGCATTACAGCTTCGGGTGTAGCTAGCGCTAGCCCACGAGTGCTAACGTTAGCATTTGTAGCGCTGTACACAAACGGGAGCTCGTTTGGACCAACGGACTAAAGTGTCCACAAAAAGTAAAACCTCAAAAACGAGCTGTGCAAATGCGCCATGAGCTAAAAAATAACCTGTGCACATATCAATGGATGATGATAAAAACTTTCTCCACAAACAGGGACGAGTTTAAATGAAGTGTTTTGAGACAGAATATATCCTCTGGATCTGTGGAGAAAAACAACTGATGTTAATCCTGCTGTTTTCAATGTTTCCCACTGTAACTAAAGAACATCGCTGCTATTTACCTTCCCCAAACCCCTGTTGATTGTAGTTTTATTCCCCTTTATAAATCAATTAATATATAAATAAAACATAATTCTAATGTAAAAAAGTACAAAAATAACACTGTGCAGTTTCGTAATGAGGTCTATTTACATTGAGGATTAATCAAATAAAACAAGTAGTTTGGTTTATAAATCTTATTTTAACATAAATTGAAGTCACAGTAATAAATAAGAACATGCATAAAAAAATTAATTTGCAAGTTGAGAAAAAAAGCCTGTTTTTTAATGTATCGAATCACATAAAAAATAACTTGAATCTTAAATTGTGAAAAGCACTTTTAAACTCAGAACTGTGATTAACTTGGGTGAGCAGAAGGAACAAAACATGCAGTGCAACAGTAAGGTTAAATTGAACTAGTTCTAGTTTCAGCAATTTTAAGTCAGAGAAATACATTGATAAATAGACTGATGTATGTTTTAACTCCATAAGAATAACACAAGTGCCTTTCAAAAAGGTATTATAATTTTTATTTATTTTTTTGTTCATTGACATGGACAATACAACTTTTTCTATTTTGACATTTATTAAAAGGCAGCACAATTTTGGCAAAACTGTTTTGCACATAAAATATTATTATTATTAAAAATGTTCATATTAACTGAATGAAATGCACATTTAATAAGAAATGTTTAGTTTGTGACCGCGGCAGAAGAAAAAGACCAGGTTTCATGTGGTAAAAACTTTTGATGCACTTCACAGCATGTTGTGACCTTCATAACTTAAGTAAACACTAAGCTCCAGAGATACAAAATCCACCAAGTATCGTTTTTATTATTATTATTTATTTATTTATTTTTTTTTTTTTACCTTTATTTAACCAGGAAAGTCTTGTTTAAATGAATCTCTTTTTAAGGGAGTTCTGGCCAAGACGGCAGTTACACACATTCCAACATATCACAAGAAGGTTTACTAAAAGGAGTTACAAATCATAGACTAGAGCTGGGCGGTATGACCAAAAATTTATATTGCATTATTTTTCAAAATTATATCAGTGTCACAGTATTTGGCAGATGCGCAGGCTAGTATAAACCCAGGTTTGAATAGTCCCACAAAATGCTGCTGTCCTCAAAGAGGTGACAGACAGTGACTCGCATAATTGTAATGAGGTGAAGACATGAGAATACTTGACTTGCAGTCAAAATACAAACCGCTTTATTGTGAGTTATGCTGATCCCACTACAGTCTGCTCCACAAGCCTGCGTCGCCCCGAGGAGCTCAAGAAGAGCATGGGCCAAAAATTCAAGTTTGTGAAATGAAAGTCCTCGTTGAAGATCAAATAACTTTATCAGGAGCACAGACAGCCCCTGTGTTTTATGAGATCACTCTTAACCTCGGATCACAACAGTAAACGCGTTTTGCTCCACCGCTGAGGTTCGGTTTTAAACTGTGACAAGCACACATTCCGTAACGTTTCCTGTCCATGTGTCAATGACCTAGTATGTAGTTAACAGTCTGCTGTGTTAAAATATCAAAGAAACTTTGTGTAAAACTACAAACCTTTTCTTATCTGATCAAATCAAAGTCCGTGCGTGATTTTACTTTGTAATTCCGGACATAGTTCACGTTCTTATTCCATTTTGGTGCGTTCTGATCGGAGTGATGGAGCTGAGACGGAGCCCTGCACAGCGGATACGGAGGATGTGGAGCGGTCTTTATTCATTAAAACAGCTGTGCAACTGATCCGGCAGTCGGAGTGGAACTGTATGTAGTTGGATCAGCGTGTTTATGCTGCGGTGAGACGGACATATGATACGATGTATCATTAAAAAAAAAAAAACACCAGTGTCCAGTATGAAATGGTTTACTGCCCAGTCCTACCATAGACTCAGTTTCAAGGACTTTTTAGGGTAGATTTAAATTGACCTGCTGAAATTAAATTTGTATTAACTATATCTCCTCTTTCTTTGTACATAGGCAGAGCCTCATCTGTAACGAGTGTTGGAAGACTTGACTCTAAGCTTCACTTTTCAAAAACACCACTGAACAGCTCACACTGGAGAAGGACGATTAAGCTGTGGCCTGTATTGGACACTATTTACAAAGTCTAAGTGACATGGGCTTTGACACTGGAGAAAAAAAAACAATCAAAAAAAAAACATTCAGTTGTGACCAGTGTGGGAAGACATGGCCCGATCCTTCAGCTCTCAAAAGACACTACAAAACAAGTCACACTACAGTCAGCTGTGATGTCTGTAAAAGACCTTTTCTACCTCAGGCAACCTAGTTAGACATATGAGAATCCACACTGGAGAAAAACCCTACAGCTGTGATGTCTGTGAGAAGGCTTTTTCTACTTCAAGTTGCCTAGTTAGACATAGGAGAATCCACACTGGAGAAAGACCCTACAGCTGTGATATCTGTGAGAAAGCCTTTTATAACCAAGCCAATCTAGTAACACATATGAGAAGGCACACTGGAGAAAGACCCTACAGCTGTGATGTTTGTGAGAGAGCGTTTTTTCATTAAGTAGCTTATTGTCACATATGACAGTCCACACTGGAGAAAAAAACATTTAGCTGTGATGTTTGTGAAAAGGTATTTTCTGCATCATCTGGATTGGTGTCGCATATGAGAATCCACACTGGAGAAAAACCATTTAGTTGTAATGTTTGTGAGAAGACATTTTCTCAACCAAGCTCTCTCAAAGCACATTTGAGAGTCCATACTAGAGAAAAAACATTCAGCTGTGATGTCTGTAAAAAGTCATTTTCTAGTTCAAGTGCTTTAGTGTCACATAAGAAAGTCCACACTGGAAAAAAACTGTGACCAGTGTGAAAGATATTTTGCAGTGCACACTCTAAAACCCTACAGATGCATATGAGAGTTCAGAATAGAGAATGACCATTTAGGTGTGACCAGTGTGGGAAGAAATGTTCACATTCTAAGAGCCTAAAGAAACATGCAACATCACACAGGAGATCAACTTTACAACCATATTGTGAAGTCTATGAGAAAGCTTTTCTCAGTCAAGCTGTTTAGTTTCATATATGAGACTCATGTGAAATTATTTCTAGGTCAAGCAAGCTAATAACACTGTGACAAAGGAGCTTTCTTCCTTTATGTGTTTGTTTTATTTGTATCAGTTAAATTACCACAAAACAATTTATTTAGTTTAAATATGTTTATTTTTTGTAAAACAGTTAATTTAAAGTCATTTCAGTTCAATCATCTTTTACTCACCTGGACCTTCTCCACATGGCATAGACAAAGAGGAGGCAGGCCTCAAGTCAGCCATGTTTAAAGGCTTGAGCTAGACCATGTGGAGGGGGAGACTATTGTTTGGAGTTTGTTCTTTGTGAATTTATTTGTGCAATTTTAGTAGTTCTTTTCTTTCTAAGTTTAAAATTTTACACATTTAGGTTTGATTTTGAGACTTTGCTCTTTTGTTTTAAAAAACACCTGGCTAATGTTAAAGGGAGCCTTACCTGTGGTTTTGGCTCAGTCTAAGAGGGAGATACTAATCTGTCATTTGGTGTATAAAAAGGGCTGAACCTAATCAGTCAGGGGATCACCTCAGTGCAGCAAGGTACATGTCATGTTGCGTTCTGTTTTGAGTTTGTTTGAGCACATTATATTGGTACATTTTGTCATTATTTGACCACTTTTTGCTAAGGCTATTTTTTATTAAAATTGACAAAATTCTTTCATTTTTCTGTGTCTGCCTCCTACTTCGACCACGTTGGCCAGCTTCCTCATAAACACATAAAATAATCCACCGTACAATAAGTTGTGATCGGATATAAAGGGCCCTATCTTGCACCTGGTCTATGTTTTGGAGATGTTTTTGTGTGTTGGCCGCTATGCGCTCCAGAGCTCATAGCTCAGGTCTGATACCAGTTAAATCTAGTGAAGCACACATCTGCAGAACATGACAGTGGAGCAGTGCGGGAAGGTTTGTCAGTTTTGTGAAGGTGCAATGATGCACCTTTGCCAGCAGGTGATGCTAATGCCATGAAATTGTTAGAAAACAAAATAGGTCAAGATACACAAAAGTTTTCTTATTGGACAAGAAGACACCATGTTTTTGTACACCAACTGTCTTGGGATTTTAAGACTTTATGTTCATAAAACTTCTAACAGGTATTTCAGTTGTTGCTTCTTTGTAAAAAAGCAAAGGATTTATTTTGCAGCATTACCCCAGGCTCACACTGACTCCAGTCCATAATCTATTTGAAAATGTAGTGACTATTTGTGAATCAACTAACAAAAAGAAAACGTGACCAAACTTAAGACCAAACATAACTCAAATAATCACTTTGGAGCACCATGGGTTGTGGTTTACGCAGTGTACAAATCAATGTCCATTCAAAAAAGATGCATTCAAAAGGATTTATTCCAAGTGGATGGCAAACAACAAGTTTTACATGATTACGGCCTGCTTGCTGCCTCTCCTATCCTCCACTGGTAAAAAACCATAGGCCCACTCAGGTGCACGCCTGACTCCGCTACACCCACCACCTATATAACCTCGGTGCCCAAATTAATATGCAAAAGAAAAATAAAACAAATTAACTTTAGCAAAACTTAACCTTAACTTAGCACAAATGTGACAAAAATAAACTTAATATGCAAATTAGCAAAACTTAATTATGAAACATAACAAAACAAAAATATGAAACAAAATAGACAAATAGCTCCTACACTCCGGCCCCTAATTGTGTATTAAATCACAATTATTTTTGACTAAAATTAGGGAGCTATTCTTAAGGCAATAACATGTATAAAACTATGTGTGATGCCTTAAGTGAGTTATAGTCTTCATGTTTCTTCTTTCCGGACCTGAAGGAAAACAGGAAAGATTGAGCATAAGAAGAGAGACAGATAGAGGTTTAGTCCATAGTGGCTTCCAGCAGCAGACAGAGCTTGGTCACTGGCCTCTCCAACACGCTGGTTTTGGTCTTCAGCTGCACTGAGCGAACCAGCCCTTTAGAATCAGTGTTACAGCCAGGACTCTTCCCATCTGCCAGCATCCTCTGGGGGCAGTGGCGTCTGCGATCAGCACTATGTCTCCAGGACTGATGTTCCTCCTCTGTTTTGTCCACTTTTGTCTCTCCTGCATGATTGGTAAGTATTCTGAGATCCATCTTTTCCAGAATATTTCTGCCATGTACTGTACTTGTCTCCACCTTTTCTTCAGGTACAAATCTTGTTTCTGAAACAATCCAGGTGGCATGACAGGTTTGCCCTTTAATGTCAGAATATGATTTGGTGTAAGGGCTTCTAGGTCGTTTGGATCATCAGAGACTGCTGTAAGGAGTCTATCGTTCAAGATGGCCTCTGCTTCACATAAAACAGTTTGGAAAACTTCATCGTCCACAGTTTGTTGCTTGAGGACTGAGGTAAGCACATTTCTGACTGAGCGAATCAAACGCTCCCAGACACCTCCTTGGTGTGAAGCTGCAGGTGTATTAAAATGCCAGTTTATGCCATCTTGCAACAATGTTCTTTGAATTTTATCCTTTTCCAAATTAGCCAGACTCTCTTTAAGCTCCCTGTTGGCTCCCACAAAGTTTGTGCCGTTATCTGACCTGATGGAGGAGACTGGGCCACGTCTGCATACCAATCTTCTGACTGCATTGATGCAGGAATCAGCATCCAGTGTGTATGCAACCTCCAAGTGGACAGCACGGCTGGTCAGACATGTGAAAATGACTCCATATCGTTTGATTAGGCTCCTGCCTTTTTTACGTCAATGGGGCCAAAATAGTCTACTCCGACATCAGTAAATGGAGCTTTGTCTGGCATTACTCTTTCGAGAGGCAGATTGGCCATTTTTTTGGTCCATCAACCTTCCTCTGTTTCTTCGACATGTGACACAGTCGGACAAAATCTTTCTGTCAGCAGAGTTTGCACTTGTGATCCAGTATTTTTGCCGCAGCTTAGACAACATGTGATTCCTTCCTGCATGGCCAAGTTGATGGTGGATGTGACGCAGGATTAATGTTGACACATGCATGTCCTTGCTCAAAATGACAGGATGCTTTGTTTCCAGTGGCAGAGCTGCTTTGTGGAGACGGCCACCCACTCTAAGCACTCCGTTGTCCATCACTGGGTCCAGCCTGTACACATTGCTTTCTTTACAGATGTTCTTATTTGCTCGGAGTTGACTTATTTCAACTTTGAACTTGTGATGCTGCTCAAACTGAATGATGGCCAGCTCTGCTTGTGCCAGATCTTCACAGGTTAAGTTTTGTCCTTTTAAAGTGTCTTTAAACTGCTGCATTTTTTGTGCCACATGTTGCTCTTTAATGTTGATGTCATTGTCTGATTCATGTGAAAACTTCTTTCTTTTCTGAGACAGCACTTTGAGGAGCTCTTTCACTTTTAGAAACCATGCAACATTTTTCTTCAGCTTGCCCAAGATGAACAGCAAGTGAGTATGAAACTGGTGTGATCTTTCTCCTCCACACAAGCACTGACTGTTACATCCTTTTTTATTTCAGGGTCATCAGCTGGGATTGGATCACAATTTTCATTCAGCTTTGGCCATTTGTTTTCTAGCTCAAACAAAAACTGAGGCCCACTGATCCATCTGCTGTTCTCGATGAATTCCTCAGCTCCCATTCCTCTTGATGCCTCGTCTGCTGGATTCTCTTTAGTGCTCACATACCTCCACTGTTCAATTTGAGTAGCTTCTCTGATGAGGGAAATTCTGTTTGCAACAAATGTATGAAATCTCTTAGTTTCATTGCGGATGTATTTCAGGACAGTGGTGCTGTCTGTCCAAAAAACAGAACTTTCCAACTTGATGTGTAACTCTCGTTGAAGCATTTGATCAACGTGAACAGCGAGGACTGCAGCTGTGAGCTCTAGACGAGGAATGGTGGTCTGCTTGAGAGGAGCCACTCTGGCCTTTCCCAGGAGGAATGAGAGGTGCACATGATGATCATTTTGTAGTCTTAAATATGACACTGTGCCGTATCCGACTTGGCTGGCATCAGAGAAGTGGTGAAGTTGTGCAGTGACAGGATCATTTAATGGTTTGATGCATCTGTCCACTCTGAAGTCTGATATTTTCTTTAAATCTTGCAGCCAGGCAGACCATTGTTTGGAAAAGTGAGGGTGAACTGCATCGTCCCAACCCATGTTTCTTCTACAAAGCTCTTGCAATAGCAGCTTAGCAGAGATTGTGAAGGGGGCAAGAAAACCCAGTGGATCATAGAGTGAGCTCACCACTGACAATATTCCGCGTCTTGTGTGTGGCTGCTCTTGAAGTGAAGATTTAAACTTGAACGAGTCACTTTCTGTGCACCATTGGAGTCCCAGTGCCCGCTCCACTGGGAGCTCATCTCCATCCAAGTCCATCTCCAATATTTCTTTGCCTTGTTGTCATTTGAAACAGTATGCAACACTGTACGGCTATTACTGAGCCACTTTGAAAGCTTAAATCCACCTTTACTGCAGAGCACTGGTCAAATCATGTATAATTTTTATTGCTTCATCTTCAGTAGGCAGAGATTTTAGACAATCATCCACATAGAAATTATGTTTGATTGTGTTGACAACTTCAGGTGAAAAATGGGGAGCATTGTCTTCAGCTGTTCTTCTGAGAGCATAATTTGCACAGCTCGGTGAGGAGACAGCTCCAAACAGATGGACTTTCATGCGATATTCTTTAGGGGCTTGTGCAGTATCACCCTGAGGCCACCAGAGGAAGCGCAGAAAGTTTCTTTGATGCTCTGGGACCTGGACCTGATGGTACATGGCCTGGATATCTGCCATGATAGCAATGGGCTCCTGTCTGAACCGCAGAAGAACTCCTATGACAGAGTTTGTCAGATCAGGCCCCTGCAGAAGCTGGATGTTAAGTGAGGTCCCTTTGTAGGTCACACCACCATCGAAGACGACTCTCAGTTTGTTTTTTCTGGGGTGATAAACACCATGGTGTGGAAGATACCACACTTTTCCTTCACTGTAAGTCAGCTGGTCTTCAGGCACCAATTCAGCATGTCCACTGCAAATCATGTTTTCAACAAATGTGGTGTACTCTGCTTTGAATAAGTTGTTTTTGTCAAACTTTCTTTTTGGACTTTGAAGACGTTGCTCTGCAATACAGCGGTTTTGTGGTAAGTTGACATTTTGTTCTTTGAAAGGCAGCTCTATACAATAATGTCCATCAATTAATGCTGCAGAATCATTCATTACATTCATGAACTTGATGTCTTCTCTAGACATTTCCTTTTGCTCTTGTGATGTTTTTTCATTGAAATCATGATTGTACTGTTGAATCAGCATGTTTTCGAGATGTTCCACATATTCTGTTTACAGTGACAGCAGAGCAGCCAATCTTGTCTCTGCTCTCACAACGAAGTGGACCATTAATCACCCATCCAACTCGGGTCCGAACAGCATAGGGCCCATTGCTCTGGCTGTTGATTAACTCCCACGGCTCCATTACTTTGGCTGCATCAGTGCCAATAAGCAACTCAACATCAGCATTTATGCTGTGGAGCTTCACATTTTTCAGGTAAGGCCACTTGTTAATATCTTCTTGCTGTGGAACATTACATCGTGAAACAGGCATAGACTTTTGTGTCATCACATCAGGGAGCTCGATGTACTCATTTTCATCAAATGCAGCAACTTTTATTCTAGAAATGATGTTTGTATTTACAATGCTTTTGTGTCCCATTGTACGCAGCACAACACTTGCCTTTATGCCTTTGACTTTCAGTTTTCTTGCCAGGCTTTCTGTACAAAATGTGCCAGTGCTTCCCGGATCCAGGAAGGCATACGTCTGCACCGGTGTGCTTGTGCATGGACTTTTAACTTGGACTGCAACAATGGACAGAACAGAATTATCTTCATCACCGGCCCCAATATGACCACAAGTCTGAGTCATTGTAGATGCAGTTGAGGTGGTGACAGGTTGCAGGGGACGTTTAGATGCATTTTCATGTTCAATGTGAAGAACTGTGGGATGTTTTTGCTGACACACTGAACACTCCATTCGATTTCTGCATTCTTTACTTGTATGTCCAGTTTTCAAACATCCAAAACAAATTCCCTTTTCTTTAATGAAATTAACTTTGTCTTTGTGTGCCTTTTCTTTGAAATGAAAACATTTTTTCCAAAGTATGATTGCTCAGTGAACAAAATGAACAGCTGTAATGTGCAGAAGACTTGTTTTTTTTTGTTGTAAGTTTGTTTACAGCTGTAACATTCGTTGCAAAACTGCCCTTTTTTCTTTGTTTTGTGTATAGTTGTTGTTGGAGGTCTTGGGCGTGATCTTGAATGTTGCCAAAAAGTGGGTCAGATGCAATTTTGACTTTTCTTTCAATAAATGAAACCAGATCTGTAAACAATGCTCTTTGACCCCTTCTCTCCTGAAGGTCACATGCCACAACTCTCCATCTTTCTCTCAATTTGTAAGGCAGCTTTAAAATGATGTTTCTCATGTTTGCTGGTAGATCAAGCTCTTTCATGTTTGCAATATGTACAGTTAGATTTGAACATCCCTCTGAGAAAGAGAGAAAACGACTGCAGTGTGTTTATGTCTTCACCTTTTATTGCTGGCCAGTTGTTTATTTTTCCATGTATGAATGTGCTATTTTATGCTCATTTCCAAAATGCTCTGCAACAAGGTTTTTGGCTCTGTAGTAGCCTTGTTCTGGAGGCAATGCTGACAACTGTGGACGAGGTCTCTCGGCTGCCCCCTGGTGTATTGTTCGAGAAAGTGCAGGCAGTCACTCAGATCTGATGTTTTTGCCTCTACGCCGTTCTCAAATGCTCTTATGAAAGATTTATATTGGAGAGGATCTCCATCAAATTGAGGGATGTTTCGAGGTGGCAGAACTGAGCTCAGGTTTTGCTGGACTAACATGGCAGTGATGTCATTTTGTTTTTTGCATTATGTCCATTATACCTGGTTGATTTATTGGTGATTGCACTTGTACATTTTCACACACAATGGGCTGGCCACAATCAACATTTATATTTCGAGTTACATGTTCAGTGGTGTTTTGTTTGGGTCGGACAACTGGTGGTTGCACAGCAGTGGTGAAAACAACATTATTTTCGTTTGGTTCTGGTACAAATGCATCAGCACAAGGATTTAATTTCATTGTTTTAGAGACATTGTGTTTATTGACATATGAATTCATTCCGTCAGAACATTGGTGTTGGATAATTTGGACGCTTTTGAGACTTTAGAGCCACACTGAGACGTGCTGATGTTCAAAACACGGAGCTTTGCATTTGCAGCAGCAAGTTCCGTTTCAAGTTCGAGTTGTTCCTTTGTCTTTTCAACTTTTCACTTTCCATTTTTATTTTTTCCTCCTGTGCCTCAATTTCGTGTTTTTTGTATAAAGCTGCAACGCGTTCCATTAACGCAGCTTTATCTGCCTCTGCTTTGAGGCGCATTGACACCGTGGAGGAGATTCGTGAAGTTTGAGAGCGCGTCTTTGATACATTTGACCTTTTAGCGTTCACATCAGACGCACTGTCCTCTGGATTTATATCATCCATTTGTTGATCTGGATTGTCCATTTTTGATGGCACATTTGAATGACCCAGCTCAGACAACCACATTTGAACACATTCAACACATTCATTGTAAGTAGACATTTTATTAGCGAAATACTCGTTTGTTTTACAAGTTCATCAGAAGGCAACGGCAAACTGATAAATTCATTGTGCGCACATTTTGCGTCTTGTTGACATTGGATGAACACATTTAGAAGTGACGTCACAGAATTTGCATTTTCCTTTGATTTCATTAATCTGTTCAAATCCTCCATCAACCTTTTTGCTTGTTTGCATTTTGTTTTCCGTTTTTCTTGACAAGTTTGCATTTGAGTAAATTTAAGGCTCCTTTTGATTGACACTTGCACATCATTTTCCATTTCCTTTTGCACTTCTGGCACATTTGACATTTTTCAACTTTTAGTTTCTTTGTTCACTATCCAAAGACAATTTGCACAAACAACACCTATTTACAAAGTTTTATTACCTTTTATTTGCTCGCTTGACCACTAGCGGTGCGTAAAGGTACTGCACTCACCCAGACTTTGATTTCTCTCCGCTTTGACAATTTGTATGTTGATACTGATCACTATCATCAAACTCCAGTCGTTTGGCCGTTTTCCTTTACAGCATTAGCAATCATTACACATACCATTTACTCAGAAGAGGAGCAGAGCGTCTGCATGTTGTGGGCGAGGCAACTTTCCCGCTGGCGCCATCAGAGAACAAAGGCGATGGATTAAACAAACTTTACGCGTCCATCCGCGCATCAATGAACAATAATCCACTTGATATCGATCCGTTGAGTCGTCTTGTTGGTCCTAGGGCAGGTTTTTTACTGAGATGTAGTGACTATTTGTGAATCAACTAACAAAAAGAAACGTGACCAAACTTAAGACCAAACATAACTCAAATAATCACTTTGGAGCACCATGGGTTGTGGTTTATGCAGTATCAGATAGAATAACATCTTAGCAAAACTTAAGTGAAACTTAGCACAAATGTGACAAAAATAAACTTAATATGCAAATTAGCAAAACTTAATTATGAAATATAACAAAACAAAAACATGAAACAAAATAGAGAAATAGCTCCTACATGTAGTATGACACTGATTATATGTAGTGTGAGAGAGAATAGAAAGTATGACATTGTTCAAATCTTTTCTATGTCGGGTCATAAAACCACCAGACTAATCTGATTTCTGTGCTTTAGGTTGGAACAACATGAAGACAAAGAAAAACAAGATGATGAAATTAGAAGTTGTAAATAAAGTCTTTGAATGTCTCAGACTGAGTGATCATTTTCACTGTTTGGAAAAGTCAAGAGGAGAGCTTTAGGATCCAGGCTGCAGGACGTTTGGACCAAGTTTGTACAGGATGGTGACGTGAAGTTTAAAGCTTTTAGAAGAACAGTAGATTCTGTTGTGTTCTACCAGAAACAAGGTGAGATGCTTCAGGTAGGTCTATGTGGGAAAAGTCAGGAGAAAAAAATCCCTGTGATAAAATACAATGTACTTCCAGAAACAAGTGGGCGGAGACTGTTGAGCTCCATTGATAAACACCCACTGTGATGCTTCTCCCCAAAACCAGGGGGAGGGGCTTCAGCTACACAAGCAGGAAAAAGGAAGAAAGAGACTGAACACAGCAGCAGAGCTTTGGGAGAAGACTGAACCAGAACTTTGGAGAGAATAAACCTTCAGACACGACTCCAGGGCTGAACTGCTGCTGCTCCTGCATTGAACCTGCTCTCCTGCTTCACTCTCTGTAAGTCTGACTCTGCACATCTGGGAAATCTACTTTTACCAACGAATCAACTTAAACATGTGCCAGTCTGTTAGCTTTTCATGACCAGTACAAAGGGACATTTCTACAAAGTTTGAGGAGTTTTGGGATGAGCAGAAGTATAATAACTACACGTGTTGGCTGTGTGCAGACAGTTGCACTAAAGCATGTGATCAAATGTGAGACAGTAGATGCACTTCTTCGGGGGATGGAGGTTTGTCTTTTGTATGCAGAGAATCTGGTCACCTCTCCCTCCCCCACACCACAGGCTCTACCCCCCAGAGACAATCCTGTTTCTGTACAGCAACTTTGGGCTTGTCTAATAAAAAGTCTGAAATAGAAAGGTTTGAGCTGTTGATTGCCGATGGGCAAACGAGACCTGTGTGTGATTCTTTTATGTAAAACATTTGTGTCTGTCTGTAACTGCAGTCAAGCCAGCCTATAGCCACGAAACCCCGGTCAAGCCAGCCTAACCCGAATTTTTTGAGTGCACATTTATTGTCTGCTTTACGGTAAATGGGTGGGAGCCGGTGGAACTAAGGCAAAAACACATAGGCCAAAATATTTTTTCTCGCCAAACAGATTTAACAGTTAATTTCATATGATTTTAACTTTAAAATCATTGTTATCATATAATCATGAGAAATGTTAAACCAGCAAAGGTTTTTGTAAAAGTCTGCAGACTTTTGTTTTTTTTGTAAATGTTTGGTTTTGTAAACTTTTTTCATTTATTCATTTAACCTGTTTTCTGTTATTTTCTGACCTTTGTAAATAACTTGTTTATGAACAACAGCCTATCAGAATTGTGTTATTTACAGGTGGAATTATAACAATTCAACATAAAACCACAAGCTTCCCTGGTCATTTAGGCTAACTACAGTACTTTTTTGCGGAGGACATCAGCATATTAAACAGCCATGTTGATCAAAATTGGATAAACCATGCAAAAAAAGATATGACTTACTGCACAGGGATATTTCTCATTATATCGTGAACACAAAATCACTAGTGGTCCAAGGACCACTCTGTTTTTAAAAAATAGTACAGGATCACAGCGTGTTCTGCATTTATTTTCAACTAGATCTGATGTGTAGTTTTTGCATAGGCTGCAGGCTATAGGCTATAGGCTGGCTTGACTGCAGTCTGTCTGTAGTGCAGGTGAGACTTTGTTTCATTTCATCTGGGCTGCAGTCATACTGGGTCTCTCCTGTTGGTTTATTTATCTTATTGTAGATGTATGAAAGTGGAGGCCTCATTCTCTGGGAGATGCATTTGGTAACTGGGGACTTGAAGCAGAAATCTGACTGAATGGATACAGAAGTCTGTTGTCCTTGCCTTGTCCATCGTCTCATCTCAAGTCCAGTTCTTTTCCAAAACACAGCATCTCCTCACAGAAAAAGTCCTCCACTTTCACACACTAAAGACAGACACAAAACAAAAGACAATATTATCCTTGATCTCACATACAACACAGACCTTCACAGTTTCTTAGATTATAATACAGTATTATTGTTGCAACAACACACTGAACACATGTGAAATATAACTTATCCTTCTGAATGGTCTTCATCCTTTAAAGCTGACCTAAATAACAATTAAAAAAGTAATTTCCTACTTTTCTGATTACAATATCGATTTGATTGTGATGTATTGTGCAGCCCTGTAGTTACTGAGATTATATAAAATTGCCGTTAGCACAGAACTTATTGAAATGTGTAGTATGTTCAGTGTTTTGTAGAATACTTTGAAAATGTATTACAGAGTACTGAATACTTGGTCTGAAAAGTATTTTGTATTGTATTCCATTACTTGGCTAAATGCAGGTATTGTATTCTGAATACTTGGAATATTTTTTTATATTGAAATGCAAATTAGGTGTTAATTTTAACCTGAAATTACGAAGTTTTAGTGTTTCTTTTTAGTTCTTAATTGTATTAAGTAATGCTAGTAATGCATCTCCACGTAAAGCATTATAACTTCTGAACACAGCGCTGTTTCAGTCTCACTCACCGGAGCCAAGAGGAGAAGTTTACTTCAGATTTACACGTGTGTGCTCATCGTGGCTTTAATCCAAAAAACGTTCATTCATCGTATTGTCCGTGAACTTCAGAGCATGTTCCAGTATCACAAATCCTTTGCTAACATTACAGTGCACTTGTTGTAAATGTTTCGTCAAACTTTTTATAGCCGAAAACAAACTGTTCCTCTTTGAAAAACAAATCCCATTCGTAGTTAAAAATGAATGATCCAAACGCTGCGTCTTCTTCTTGTTAATCACAAATGAAGTCCCGAAAAAGTTGAACAGATGAGAAAACCGTCAACAAACTTCTAAAGTACCTGTCCATAAAGGGGCAATCTGATTGGTCAGTCTATCTGTAAGCAATGAAAGGCCCTAAACAAGGCCAAATCATGGCCACTGTTTGTTCTTTGCTCCTGAAGTGGCACAGGCACTGACAGCGTGACAAGCTGCTGCTTTGAAAACATTACAAGTCCTATTAATTTTTTGTTTTTTTGCGGTGATGTTAACAACATTTGTTTTACCAAATGCAATATATTCCATTGATTTTTTAAAAGTAACTAAATACATCGATTTAAAAGCATACTGTAACGGAATACAAGTACTCATAAATTGTATTCAGAATACGTAACGGCCGGTACATGTATTCCATTACTCCCTAACACTGAGCATGTTAAACCAATGTATCACAAACAATTTATGTCTGTGATAAATATTGGTGCATTTAAATGTGGTACAGCACTTAAAGAAAAGTTAAGTGCACCAATCTAACTGAACCAAACTGCTGGCAAGAGCTCTGCTCCACCAGGACCTGACTATGATCTGCAGAAAACTGTCCAGCCCGACTCAGTCCGTCTTACTCTTGGATGTTGGTTGTGTGTGAACATAGGGATAGTTCTAGGTTTTATTTTGACTTTGTGAACACAGAATCTTCATCAGACAGTGTGACCAGTGAGTTTGCAGAAGCATATAGAAAGTTTTTATTCAGAAAAGTTTACATTTGTTCTTTTTAGTCTGATGATCTATTGGCACAAGTCAGTCATTAGTCAAGATGTATATTGAATGTCCGTAGTTGTGCCGCTAAAATATAGATTCTTAGATATTTACCAATATTTAATACAATCTTTCAGTATCGATTCTCTTGTTCTTAATATTGATATTTCCCCAGCCTTTAGGGGCAGTGCAGCGCCGTGTCTGCGAGTCAAAGCGAGTGAAAAAAGTCTGGAAGATACACCAAAGTATTCGCTCACCCATTCAAATGATCAGAATCAAGTGTCCTAATCACTTGGCCTGGCCACAGGTGGCCGGCGCTCTCGCCTCACAGCAAGAAGGTCGCGGGTTTCCTCCAGGCACTCTGGTTTCCCCCACCAACCAATAACATGCACGTTAGGGAAATATCCTCCAGCTACGGTAGTCCTGACCAAGCCTAGCAACAACATCTGGAGATGGGTCCCGAGCGCTGCACTGCAGCGATCACTGCTCCTGAGGAGATGCTCCAGAGGCATTAAAAGGATGGGTCAAATGCAGAGGACAGATTTCCCTATGGGGACAATAAAGTGTACCTTAACCTTACCTTAACCTTAACCTGTATAAAGTCAGGTACTCAGGCTACAGACTGTGAAACAAGACATTTGTGAAAGAATGGGCCGCTCTCAGGAGCTCAGTGAATTCCAGAGTGGAACTGTCATAGAATGCCACCTGTGCAACAAATCCAGTCGTGAGATTTCCTCGCTCCTAAATATTCACAGTCAACTGTCAGCTCTATTGTAACAAAATGGAAGCATTTGGGAACAACAGCAACTCAGCCACAAAGATGGCACTTCAGTTCATAGTATGAGTAAAGGCAGGTGAGCGAATACTTTTGGTAATATAGTGTACTTCAAGACAGCTTTAATGGTTCTTTATTTGTTAATACCAGACGTGTGGATATATTCTGACTTTAAAACAACTTGCACGAATTTTGGATGGCGTTTTTAGAAGCAGTGAAAGCGTTTAAAACAACCCCGAGAGCCTTACAGCCTCGATTGTAGCTAGCGTTAGCCTGCGATTGCTAACGTTAGCATTTGCAGCGCTGTACACAAACGGGAGCTCTGAGAAAAGATTTCTGCTGTGACATCTCGTTTGGACCAGTGGACTAAAGTGTCCACAAAGATTAAAACCTCCAAAAACACATCGGAAACTCTGTCAGGGATTTATAAAGTGCTCTAAGCTGCGGAGAAGGAGCTGTGCAAGTGAGTCATGAGCTAAAAATAACCTGTGCACATATGGATCCAACAGTGCACAACATCAATGGATAACTTTGTCACTTGATGAAAACTTTCTCCACAAACAGGGACGAGTTTAAATGAAGTGTTTTGAGACCAATATATCCTCTGGATCTGTGGAGAAAAAACAACTGATGTTAATCCTGCTGTTTTCACTGTTTCCCACTGGAACTAAAGAACATCGCTGCTATTTCCCTTTCCCAATCCTAACCCCTGTTTAGAGTAGTTTTCTTTTCTTGTCAATTAATACAATAAATTAAAAAATACATAATTATAATGTAAAAAGTACAAAAATAACATGGTGCAGCTTCGTAATGAGGTCTATTTACATTGAGAATTAATTTAAAAAAAAAAAAAGTATTTTGGTATAATACTTATTTTAACATACTTGAAGTCACAGTAATAAATAAGAATATGCATAAAATGAATAAATTCGCAAATGTAGTTAAAGGACTTTAATCTGAGAAAAAAATGCTTGTTTTTTAATGTATCGCGTCAAAAAGATATCGAATCGTGTCGGCCTGCACAATATCGAGGTACAAATTGTATCAAATCGCCAAATAAGTATCTAATACCCAGTTCTTGTTGTTCACTCTGTGGTTAGAGCAAAACTGAGGTTAAATTAAACTGGTTTTAGTTTCAACAATTTTAAGTCAGAACAATACATTGATGAATAGACACTGATGTATGCTTTAAATCTATAACAAGTGCCTTTCAGAAAGGTATTATAGGTTGTTAATTTTCTTTTCTTCATTGACATGGACAATACAACATTCTCTTATTTGATACTGATGAAAAGGCCACATAAACTTATTTTTCAAAGTAACTGAAAAAAATGCACATTTGGTAAGAAAGTTTCATTTGTGACCAAGGTTGAAAAAATGACCAGATTCATGGGTAAAAACTTTTGATGCACTTCACAGCATGTTGTGACCTTCACGACTCAAGTAAACACTAAGCTCCAGTGATACAAAATCCAACCAAGTCACATATTGATTTAAATTTGTATTAAATATATCTCCTCTTTCTTTGTACATAGGCAGACCTTCATCTGTGACGAGTGTTGGAAGACGTGACGCCATGCTTCAGGCCTCAAAACACCTCACACCAGAGAAAGACGATTCAGCTGTGGCCAGTGAAGGACAGGATTTACAAAGTCTAGAAAGCTTAAACGACAAGAGCTTTGACACTGGAGAAAAACATTCAGCTGTGAGCAGTGTGAGAAGACATGTCCCGATGCTTCAGCTCTCAAAAGACACTACAAAACAAGTCACACCAGAGTCAGCTGTGATGTCTGTGAAAAGACCTTTTCTACCTCAGACTGCCTATTTAGACATATGAGGATCCACACTGGAGAAAAACCCTACAGCTGTGATGTCTGTGGGAAGGCCTTTTATAAACAATGCAATCTGGTAACACATAAGAGAGTCCACACTGGAGAAAAACCATACAGTTGTGAGGTCTGTGAGAAGGCCTTTAAAAGCCAAGGCAATCTGGTAACACATTTGAGAATCCACACTGGAGAAAGACCCTACAGCTGTGATGTCTGTAAAGAGCGTTTTATTCATCAAGTAGCTTATTGTCACATATGAAAGTCCACACCGGAGAAAAAACATTTAGCTGTAATGTTTGTGAAAAGGCATTTCCGCATCAACTAGATTAGTGTCACATATGAGAATCCACACTGGAGAAAAAACCATTTAGGTGTAATGTCTGTGAGAAGACATTTTCTGAATCAAGCAACCTCAAAGCACATATGAGAATCCACACAGGAGAAAAACCATTTAGCTGTGATGTTTGTGAAAAGGCATTTTCTACATCAAGTTTATTACTAATACATATGAGAAGTCACACTGGAGAGAAACCATTCTGCTGTAATGTCTGTGAGAAGACCTTTAGTAGAGCCGATACCTTAGTAAATCATATGAGATTGCACACAGGGGAAAGACCCTACAGCTGTAATGTCTGTGAGAGAGCGTTTCTTCATCAAGTGGCTTATTGTCACATTTGAGAATCCACACTGGAGAAAAACCATTTAGTTGTTATGTCTGTGAGAAGACATTTTCTCAATCAAGTAATCTCAAAACACATATTAGAATCCACACTGGAGAAAAACCATTCAGCTGTGATGTCTGTAAAAAAGTTCTTTTCTAGTTCAAGTGCCTTAGTGTCACATAAGAAAGTCCACACTGGTGAAAAACCTTACAAATGTGACCAGTGTGAAGACATTTTGCACACTCTAAAACCCTACAGATGCACAAGAGAGTTCACAATAGAGAATGACCTTTTAGGTGTGACCAGTGTGGAGAATTCTAATAGTCTAAAGAAACATGCAACATCAAACAAGAGACCAACTTCACAACGATATTGTGAAGTCCATTAAAAAGATTTCTCAGTCAAGCTGTTTAGTTTCACATATGACACTACACATTATGGACGGGGAAAAAAAAATCAGCGGTGATGTCTGTGAGAAACCTTTTTCTAGGTCAAGCAAGCTAATAACACATAAAATAATCTACCTTAAAAAAAGACCAAAAAGTTGTGATCTGATATATAAGCCCTATCTTGCACCTGGTCTATGTTTTGGCGTTGGCGTGAAAAAATGTTTTTGTGTGTTGGCCGCTATAGCTCATGTCTGATCCCAGTTAATCTAGTGAAGCACACATCTGAAGAACATGACAGTGGAGCAGTGCAGGAAGGTCAAACAACATGAAAATATTAGGCCTTACATGTTGTTTACTATCAAATTTATTTTGTTTTTACGATGGTTGAAAAAAGCCATGTTTAGTGCATTTGTTGAATTTTGCACTGCTCATCTGCTCAGGTAAAGGCTCACTAAATTAACTGGGAGCCCACAAATCAGCTCAGTATGTCACACGCTGGGCGCTGCCTCTGGAGCCCATAGCAGCCAAAACACAAGACACATTAACGCTAAGACCAGGGGGGCAAGATACGGCCCATACAGACCACCAGCAATCCAGCCATTTGTCCCCCATTAGGTACCAAGATGAGATTCTCAGACCCATTGGAGACCTGCTGGTGCCGTGGGTTTTGGTTTGTTCTGATGCATGACAAAGCTAGGTTTACGCTTGAGCGACATTATCTTGGTCCAATCACCAATGTCATGTAGCACCATAGACTGTCCAGGAGCTGACTGATGCTCTTGCTGCATTCATGTCCCCAGGAAACTTGGAGGTATCTACTTAACGAGCGGACCTCCCAAAATCAGAGCGTTCATGACAGCAGCTTGTAAAACACACGTGGAGCAGTGACACCAACAAAGATTTGCATCACTTCATCTTGATTTTCTGCAGATTCGTTAAAAAGTCATGTGGAAACTCTTATTGTTGTAACTCATGAACTTACTGAGGAGCTGTATCTTTTCTTGTTGGTAAAAGGCTAATAAATAAATGATTCAGACATTACCTGTAAAGGTGCATTGATGTAAACTCATTTAGTCTGCGTTAAGGTTTTAAATGTGTTTTACTGGTGATGCTGAACTCTCAGTGTGATATAAAACTAAATCCTGTCAGTTTGAGTCAGTGCTCTGCTCCAATCTCATGTGGTCCTGCCTTGGGTTCTGCCCAGGCTCTTGTCATTTGATGCAAACTAGGGAACTTGGCTGCCAACACTTCCGCACGAGTTTCCGAGCTGAAATTCCCTCCCGAGCTGTGTTCAAACACGTTTTTTCCCAGTCGGAGCTTGGAACTTCACAGTTTCCGAGAGAACATGAACCTCCTAGGACCCGAACTTTTGCAAGGCATGCTTTATTAATTTCTCTTTGTACTTCGGTGATTGGAACCTGTAGAGTGTAAAAACAAAAAAATACCTTTTTGCAGTTTTTGAGAAAAATGCTGTCCACATATGTGGACATTCGTTCTATATTTTAATAATTTTTGATAGAACACTATAAAATCATAATTTAATAATATTTTGAAAAAACATTTTTGAGTGCCTGAACTCAACAAAAAAATTTTCCTGAGTGTAAAAATAAAATGAGAAACAGCATTTGTGCCACTCGGAAGAGTGCCTCATTTGAAGTGTTGCTAGAAAGTGCATGAAGATATGTGCTTTTAACACTGTAAAAAACATTCTGATTATATTGTAAAGTATTCTAAATTAAGACTGCTGCTGTTCTAAGCTGCCCACTTATATTTGAAAAGCTTTGTGACACTTGAGATCTGCCTGTAAGCAGAGAAACACCCTGTTTATAACAAATTAGTCTTTTGCTCTGCCACATGCGGCATTCTTCAGGTTTACCATCTCTGGTAGAAGTGCAGTCTTTAGTATGCCACATGCAGAGTGGTGTTTGTAATACAGGAACAAGCTGTTGGCTAAAGCTAGATCTGTAATGTGCATGATCATTAATAGTGTCCATTTCTTAGTACAGCCACTCATTCTATCCTCAGTGGTGTTTTGTGCTGAGGTGCTTCTTCCATCCTTTTTAAAAAAAAATGTGTTGGTTGTGTGACATTGTGGGTTAGATGCGGCGGCGACCAGTAGGGGGCGACGCCTAGTATAAAAGCTCCGTTTTGACCTCGGTACTTCCTCTGTCTCTGAAGCAACCGTTGTCTGTCTGTTTGGGCTTTGCCGTCAGGTTGTGCGCCGTCCTCTGCTCTATCAGGTACGAATCCGTTACGCTTTCCCATCCGTGTAATGATTTATTTTAGCAAACGCTTAATGAGACCTTTCTGTAGTGCCGCGGTGAAGCAGAGCCCCGCAATGCGCACCGCCGCAGCGCCTCATCGCTCCGTGGGTCGGCGGCTAGCAGTCCTGGGGTCCCTCGTTGAAGCTGTGGTGTGGCAGGTCATATCCCCACCGGGGTCCGACGTTGAAGCTGGTGACTGGGGTAGTCGTCGGTGATGGCTCGTTGTGGGAGTGCGGTACGTTATTGCTCTGTGTCCTGTGGCGTTAGCTTAGCATTTAGCCTAGCATTTAGCGTAAACAACTCTTCTGTTTTTATACAGGTTCCGGCTCAGTGCACCGGGCACCTGCTGCCTTGCCTTCGGGTTGCCTTTCTGCCTTGCCTTGCCTTGTCTTCTGCTTGCCTCTTCTTTTGTTTCAAGGCGTTTTGATGAAGAACGCTAAACTAATGTGAACGAACGGAACAAACTGTCAACTAAATGAACTGAAAAGTGACATTTTATATTCTGAACTAACAAGCATAAAGATGATGAATATGACTACTACATTTGGCATCAGAAAATAAACGTGGATATGCTGAATGGAACAATTGCCTCTGTTTCAATGTAAAACGAACCTGTGTTGCCTTTTATTTAGTTAGTTTTATTTATTTTCCGGGTTTATCCCAGAGGCGTTTCTTTTTTTTCTTTTCTTTTTATTTCTTTACAGCTAAGGTCAAAACTTAAGTTAAACATCCATTTTTATTTCTGCTCAATTTAAATTAAGAGAACCCTCGTCATGCCACAGTTGGCAGTACTCAAGTGGACTCTGATCCTCTCTATCTTGCACAGTTTCATTCTTATGCTCAAACTGGCCTGACTTGGCATTAACTGACAAGCCTTCTATTGCCCCTTTTTGGAAAGATTTTTATGACTTGGACCTGGTGTTGTTTCATTAGGGCTATTGTTTGAGTGGTCACTCACATCCTGCTCTGTCCAAGTGTGACCTCTGACTGAGCGTCATCTGGCAATACTGCAATCTAAACAATATCCTTCATAATAATCATGTTTATGTTTATGTCCAGGTCAGATTCCACTGTAGAATACAGGAAGTCTCACTAACCACTCTTTACGAATTTGCAACCCTGCTG
>CM076400.1:22348825-22474125 GCA_038363315.1 Mugilogobius chulae | reverse complement strand
ACACTTATACACTGAAATATTAAATACATACTTCTGCACCTGCCAAACATTACATTAATTTCAATACACTTATAACCTGCAAACATTACATACATACACTTATACACCTGCAAAACATTTACATTACATTACACTTATACACCTGCAAACATTACATACACTTATAGCACTGCAAACATTACATTACATACATTTAATACACCTCCAAACATTACATACATACTTCTGCACCTGCAAACATTACATACATACACTTCTGCACCTGCAAACAATTACATACAAATACATACCCTATCTGCACCTGCAAACATTACATACATACATTCTGCAACCTGCAAACATTACAATTTACATACACTTCTGCCCCTGCAAAACTTACATACTGCACCTGCAAAGCATTACATATACACCCTGCATTAGCATACACTTTATACTGCAAAACATTACTACATACATACACATACACCTACAGCACCTGCATACACTTCTGCACCTGCAAACATTACATAAATACAACTTCTGCACCCTACATAACTTCTGCAAGCCTGCCAAACATTACATACATACATACACTAGCAAACATTCATACATACACTTCTGCACCTGCCAAACATTACATACATACATTCTGCACCTGCAAACTTACATGCACCTGCAAACATTACATACATACATACACTTCTGCACCTGCAAACATTACATACATACACTTCTGCACCTGCAAACATTACTACATACACATTCTGCACCAAACATTACATACATGCACTGCACCTGCAAACATTACATGCATACTGGTCACTTTTTTTTTTTGCACCATTACACATTTCTGCACTGCATTACATACATACACTTCTGCACCTGCAAACATTACATACATACTTCTGCACTGCAAACATTACATACATACACTTCTGCACCTGCACACATTACATACATATACCTGCAAACATTACATACATACATACACTTATACACCTGCAAATATTACATACATACTTCTGCACCTGCAAACATTACATTACATTTCACATACACTTATACACCTGCAAACATTACATACATACACTTATACACCTGCAAACATTACATTACATACACTTATACACCTGCAAACATTACATACACTTATACACCTGCAAACATTACATTACATACATTTATACACCTGCAAACATTACATACATACTTCTGCACCTGCAAACATTACATACATACACTTCTGCACCTGCAAACATTACATACATACATACACTTATACACTGAAACATTACATACATACTTCTGCACCTGCAAACATTACATTACATTACATACACTTATACACCTGCAAACATTACATACATACACTTATACACCTGCAAACATTACATACATTCACTTCTGCACCTGCAAACATTACATACATGCACTTCTGCATCTGCAACATTACATGCATACACTTCTGCACCTGCAAACATTATACATACACTTCTGCACCTGCAAACATCATTACATATTTGCACCTGCAAACATTACATACATACACTTCTGCACCTGCAAACATTACATACATACACTTCTGCACCTGCAAAACTTACATACACTTATACATCTGCAAACATTACATACATACACTTATACACCTGCAAACATTGCATACATACATTTATACACCTGCAAACATTGCATACATACATACACTTATACACCTGAAAACATTACATACATACTTCTGCACCTGCAAACATTACATTACATTACATACACTTATACACCTGCAAACATTACATACATACACTTATACACCTGCAAACATTACATACATTCACTTCTGCACCTGCAAACATTACATACATACTTCTGCACCTGCAAACATTACATTACATTACATACACTTATACACCTGCAAACATTACATACATTCACTCTGCACCTGCAAACATTACATACATGCACTTCTGCATCTGCAAACATTACATGCATACACTTCTGCACCTGCAAACATTACATACATACACTTCTGCACCTGCAAACATTACATACATACACTTATACACCTGCAAACATTACATACACGTATATACCTGCAAACATTACATACACGTATACACCTGCAAACATTACAAACACGTATATACCTGCAAACATTACATACATACACTTATACACCTGCAAACATTACATAAATACACTTATACACCTGCAAACATTACATACATACACTTATACACCTGCAAACATTACATACATACACTTATACACCTGCAAACATTACATACATACACTTATACACCTGCAAACATTACATACATACACTTCTGCACCTGCAAACATTACATACATACACTTCTGACCCTGCAAACATTACATACACTTCTGCACCTGCAAACATTACATACATACACTTCTGCACCTGCAAACATTACATACATACACTTCTGCACCTGCAAATATTACTTACATACACTTCTGCATCTGCAAACATTACATACATACATACACTTCTGCACCTGCAAACATTACATTACATACACTTATACACCCGCAACCATTACATACATACAATTATACACCTGCAAATATTACATACATACTTCTGCACCTGCAAACATTACATTACATTACATACACTTATACACCTGCAAACATTACATACATGCACTTCTGCACCTGCAAACAATACATACATACACTTCTGCACCTGCTAAACATTACATACATACATACATATCTGCACCTGCAATTACATACATACATACACTTCTGCACCTGCAAACATTACATACATACACTTCTGCACCTGCAAACATTACATACATACACTTCTGCACCTGCAAACATTACATACATACACTTCTGCACCTGCAAACATTACTTACATACACTTCTGCACCTGCAAACATTACTTACATACACTTCTGTACCTGCAAACATTACATACATACACTTCTGCACCTGCAAACATTGCATACATACATTTATACACCTGCAAACATTACATTACATACACTTTTACACCTGCAAACATTACATACATACACCTGCAAACATTACATACATACATACACTTATACACCTGCAAACATTACATACATTCACTTCTGCACCTGCAAACATTACATACATACTTCTGCACCTGCAAACATTACATTACATTACATACACTTCTGCACCTGCAAACATTACATACATACACTTCTATACCTGCAAACGTTACATACATACACTTATACACCTGCAAACATTACATACATGCACTTCTGCACCTGCAAACATTACATACATACACTTCTGCACCTGCAAACATTACATACATACACTTCTGCACCTGCAAACATTACATACATACTTTTCTGCACCTGCAAACATTACATACATACTTTTCTGCACCTGCAAACATTACATACACTTCTTCACCTGCAAACATTACATACACTTCTTCACCTGCAAACATTACATACACTTCTTCACCTGCAAACATTACATACATACATACACTTCTGCACCTGCAAACATTACATACATGCACTTCTTCACCTGCAAACATTACATACATACACTTCTGCACCTGCAAACATTACATACATACATACACTTCTGCACCTGCAAACATTACATACATACACTTCTGCACCTGCAAACATTACATACATACACCTGCAAACATTACACACATACACTTATACACCTGCAAACATTACATACATACTTCTGCACCTGCAAACATTACATTACATTACATTACATTACATACACTTATACACCTGCAAACATTACATACATACACTTGTACACCTGCAAACATTACATACATACATACACTTATACACCTGCAAACATTACATACATGCACTTCTGCACCTGCAAACATTACATACATACACTTCTGCATCTGCAAACATTACATACATACATACACTTCTGCACCTGCAAACATTACATTACATACACTTATACACCTGCAACCATTACATACATACAATTATACTCCTGCAAACATTACATACATACTTCTGCACCTGCAAACATTACATACATGCACTTCTGCACCTGCAAACATTACATACATACACTTCTGCATCTGCAAACATTACATACATACATACACTTCTGCACCTGCAAACATTACATTACATACACTTATACACCTGCAACCATTACATACATACAATTATACTCCTGCAAACATTACATACATACACTTCTGCACCTGCAAACAATACATACATACACTTCTGCACCTGCTAAACATTACATACATACATACATATCTGCACCTGCAATTACATACATACATACACTTCTGCACCTGCAAACATTACATACATACACTTCTGCACCTGCAAACATTACATACATACACTTCTGCACCTGCAAACATTACATACATACATACATACACTTCTGCAACTGCAAACATTACATACATACACTTCTGCACCTGCAAACATTACTTACATACACTTCTGCACCTGGAAACATTACAAACATACACTTCTGTACCTGCAACATTACATACACTTCTGCACCTGCAAAACTTACATACACTTATACACCTGCAAACATTGCATACATACATTTATACACCTGCAAACATTACATTCATTTATACACCTGCAAACATTACATACATACACTTATACACCTGCAAACATTACATACATACTTCTGCACCTGCAAACATTACATTACATTACATTACATTAAATACACTTATACACCTGCAAACATTACATACATACACTTATACACCTGCAAACATTACATGACATTACATACACTTATACACCTGCAAACATTACATACATACACTTCTGCACCTGCAAACATAACATACATGCACTTCTTCATCTGCAAACATTACATACATACACTTCTGCACCTGCAAACATTACATACATACACTTCTGACCCTGCAAACATTACATACATACACTTCTGACCCTGCAAACATTACATACACTTCTGCACCTGCAAACATTACATACATACATACACTTCTGCACCTGCAAACATTACATACATACACTTCTGCACCTGCAAACATTACTTACATACACTTCTGCACCTGCAAACATTACTTACATACACTTCTGTACCTGCAAACATTACATACATACACTTCTGCACCTGCAAAACTTACATACACTTATACATCTGCAAACATTACATACATACATACACTTTTACACCTGCAAACATTACATACATCACTTCTGCACCTGCAAACATTACATACATACTTCTGCACCTGCAAACATTACATTACATTACATACACTTCTGCACCTGCAAACATTACATAAAATACAAACACTTCTGCACCTGCAAACATTACATTACATTACATACACTTATACACCTGCAACCATTACATACATACACTTCTGCACCTGCAAACATTACATACATACACTTCTGCACCTGCAAACATTACATACATACACTTCTGCACCTGCAAACATTACATACATACACTTCTGCACCTGCAAACATTACATACATACACTTCTATACCTGCAAACGTTACATACATACACTTATACACCTGCAAACATTACATACATGCATTTCTGCACCTGCAAACATTACATACATACACTTCTGCACCTGCAAACATTACATACATACACTTCTGCACCTGCAAACATTACATACATACACTTCTGCACCTGCAAACATTACATACATACTTTTCTGCACCTGCAAACATTACATACATACTTTTCTGCACCTGCAAACATTACATACACTTCTTCACCTGCAAACATTACATACACTTCTTCACCTGCAAACATTACATACACTTCTTCACCTGCAAACATTACATACATACATACACTTCTGCACCTGCAAACATTACATACATGCACTTCTTCACCTGCAAACATTACATACATACACTTCTGCACCTGCAAACATTACATACATACATACACTTCTGCACCTGCAAACATTACATACATACATACACTTCTGCGCCTGCAAACATTACATACATACATACACTTCTGCACCTGCAAACATTACATACATACATACACTTCTGCGCCTGCAAACATAATACATACATTTCCTGCACATACATACATACATACACTTCTGCACCTGCAAACATTACATACATACATACACTTCTGCACCTGCAAACATTACATACATACATACACTTCTGCACCTGCAAACATTACATACATACTTTCTGCACCTGCAAACATTACATACATACATACACTTCTGCACCAGCAAACATTACATACATGCACTTCTGCACCTGCAAACATTACATGCATAGCTGGTCCATTTCTTTTTTTTTTTTTTTTTTTTTTTTTTTTCTTTTTTTCCTACATTTTTTGACCGACAGCAATGCATTCTGGTTGGAAAAAATGTGTGTTGGTGGTTTTGGTTAGAAGAACAGGTGCACCGTGTAACATTCCGGAGGTGAAAAGTCAACTACACAATTTGCTGGAATTAGAACTAGACATTGGGACATTCTGAATGACAAATAACTGTCTATACTGTGGCTATGCAAGTCTGTTAAAAAAAAAAGACAATGAATTTTATTATTTATATATTATATAATTAGTGTCAATATTTGGCCAAAAAGTTACACAGTGCACCTTTCTCGCGTTGGGATGCTAGGAAACCCTGCCATGATTGGAGGGGGGAATGCGGTGAGTGTGTTTTATTGGTACCTGAGTGTGTGTGTTTTATTGGTACCTGTACCAGACTAGGATGGAGACCAGACTTGTGATCCACCAGCATGATGTTATCGGCCTTCACATCTCCATGGAGACAACTCAGAGCCTTCAAAAACATCCCTGCAACAGACAGTAAAAACATGTATGAGACGAGAGCAACTATAGCTGCAAGAAACCTTTATTTTAGCACGATCATTTCTGTAGAACATTACAACTTTTAGAACATATCAAACAAACAGGTTGAATTTTGTGATTGGGTGAACATTACACATTTTTAACAATTTTTAGAAAGCCATTTTGGTTCGTTGATGTTGAAATCACGAGAGAATAATCGCTAAACAATAACCTCTGAGAACGGCAAAACAGCAATCAGTTTTGACTGCCGGATGATTTAATAGACACTAAGCCTTTTTTTTTATCTACAAAGTTTGATTTCATAAATCAGTCACAAATGTGAAAATGGGACGAGTTAAACAATGAGAATTAAACATTTGACTGGTGCTTGGCCTTGACAAAAACATCATTGTTTATATATTGTTGTATAATGTACAATGACAATAAACAAAATAACCAATCAGAGCTGTTCAATATATAAAATTTTAGATAATATTTAGATAATAAAATAGAAAAAAAAAAAAAAAGAGGCAAATAAAACAAGTAAAGCAAATAAAGCAATGCTGTAAATTTAGGGCACTTTTGTCATTAATTTCATCATCCTTTCCCATTTATCTGGCAAGACCTTGCATTCGACATCGCAACATTATATAGGCCAATAACATTTAATACAGAGAAGCAAAATGACTGCAATACCAATAGTGAATGGTTCCGGTCAGTAATAAACATCACCAGATTGAATATCTGTGAAATTACAATATTATTAGTTGCAAAAACTGTCTTTTGCTCACCATCATGACTTAGACATTAAATTATGCAATCTGAACATAACCTATTAACATAAAACAGAACAATTTAAAGACATGTTTTAACCCATTTCAGTTGGATTGAAAAACATCATCCACATATGCTATATACTACAAAAAAAATAATTGGAGTATTAATTTTTGCCAATTTTGCCCAGCCCTGAAGACTAGTCAAAAGTATTAAAAAAAACAGATAAAATTACTGAATACTGAAATTAGTACCAAAAAGTTTCATTAAGAAAGTATTGATGCCAAAAAAAACAACATTAACAAAACACATATTGACCTTTTCTGAAAACAAAATACTACACATATATAAAAACTACAAGATCATAGAAAAGAAAGATAATAGCGTCATTTCAATCTGTATCAAAAATGTCAGAATTTTCTAAAATCTTGACATACATAAAAACTTTTTTTTTTAATTCATTCATCGAAATTGGTCTCGAGAATCGAGTATTTTATTTAGTATCGAAACCAGAAAGAGTTTTATTAATAAAACTACAGAATACCTACATCTCTAGGTTAATACAAACATATACACATGCAACATGTTGTTATAACAATATTAACAAACAATTTTCTATTATAAGTCTAAGATATATGGCCCATAATTTAGTTTTGCTCTAGAAAAGATGGTAAATTCTACTTATGAAGTGGCAATTAACCGTGAGTTGTGTTCAAATAGGTTTGTGGTCGTAAAAATAAAGAAACTTGTTTAAAACGCACTTTATCTTGACAATACACTGACACTACAATGACTTGTAAATCCAGTGTAGACAAGCAAATCTACAATTTACAATATCCATGAGATTGCTCTGAGAAAACATAAAATATTTTGACTTTTAATTTAATTACTGTAAATTTTAATTCCGAAGAACCATGATTTGTCCCATTTTCAATCGCAAAAAACGTTCTTTCCAAAATCCGCCATGTGGTCCCTTGGTAGTGTCTTGGATTTCATGAAACATGCATATCCAGCGTGGCCGATTTGCCGGACAGGACAGGCAGTCAGCTTGAATCAGCCCTGGAGTGCACGTGTCCAAATGAGTGAAATTTTTCCCAAGTCCCAACTTTTCTCTAAACGCGTTTTTATTCAATTTAGACCGGTTTTGGGACTGTCTGGCGGGTGGGATAAGTTCATTAGGACCACCTCTAATGTCCTGGAGGGTTTGTTTCTTTAATTTTGACAGGAAAGTCGTTTTCTGACAGGGGGTCATTGCTGACTCTCATGACCGGGGAGGCGCGCTCATCCCGGGCTAGGCTCCGAGGAGGGTCGGCCCCTGACTTCCAGAGAACTAGGCATTTTTCTGACTCAATTTTAAACACTTTAACTTGGCCTCCTTTACATCCCTGGGTGGTTTTTAATGTTAGGTGGAAGCAGCAAAACTTAATCTTAATCAGTTTTACCATTTGTTAGCAAGTTATTTTATTTGCCAAGGACACAAGTCAAAATGTCCCCACAGCAACAACAAAATTTACAATTGTAAAAGTAACGTTAACTTTTAGCTAGTTATCCAGTTTACACTGAATTTAAAATGTGTAGTGTGTTTTTAACGAGTTTCATTTTGTTATGACTACAAAACCATTTAAACAGAACAGACTGGTAAAGGTAATTAGCAGCTGGAAAGGAGCATCTTTTCTATAGCAAACAAAGGCAGCTGGCTTGGTTTTACTTCATTCTATAACTAGTAACAGTTAAAACTAAAGCAATTACTTCCAGCAGCTAAATCAAACTGTCAAAATTGTTGTTTATTTATCCGCTAGAGCTGAGGCTGTATCTTGAGTTAACCGGGAAGCTAGCGACTACAAAACTTGCCGCTGGTTTAACACATGACTAGTTAGCTAATGTTAACGTTAGCGCTGTTTTCCACTCTTTAAACTGTATTTAAAGTGAGAAGCTCAAATTGTACCTTTTGTCGAGCGTCGTCCACGTGTTTTCGCTGTTTGGTGACTTTGACATCCACTGTCTGCTCGGAGCTGGTCCTCTGAACGGAGCTTCACCTTTACTGAAGTGCCCTCTCCGGGATGGAAATGAGTCCGAGCGAGCCCACCTGGAGCCCGGCCATCACAAACATGCCTCCGCACAAATACTGAAAGAAATCATGCGAAAAAAACAACGACATACTGGCCCAACTGCAGGCGGTTAAAAAAGTCGCGGAGCTCCAATACACACGTCTGACCCCTTCTACGGCCAGCGGCCGACTGAGCTGAAGTGGGGCTGAACCGGCCTATATATAGTCCACGCCAGCAATACGTCACAAAGTCATCTCCGTGGCGACGATCTAGCTATCTGATTGGTTGTTCCCGGGGATGTGAAAGACCATTAGACTTTATTAATTATATGTGTTCAAGATACGAAAATCTTTGACTGAATTGCAGATGAGAGTGAAAGTTTAAGGCAAGGGGAGGAGTCAGGTCCCACAGAGTCACGGAGACAACACAGGTCTCGCGTTTGTTTGTGTTGCACTGAATAAAGTTACATACAAATTTGCAAACGCATTTCTGATCACAATCACAATCTCACTCCCACATCACCGTAGACAAGTTATTCTGGCGATTAGAGATCAATGTAATCAAAATGTGAACAATAATTTACGAGTATATAAATTCTAATAAACAAAACACTTGGTTGATTGATTTGATTGTTTTTATTTTAAAATTGTCCAAAAGAGAAGTATTACATGAAATGGCTTTATGGAGTTTATAAACTGGCACCGAACAGTCTTCAGTCATTTAACAATCAAAGCAGAAGCTCCAACTCACAACAACAATAAAACAGTGAAGAGCAGAGAAATGCATGGTGAGAATAACTTAGAACAGAACAAATGATTGAATCTTGTTTATGTAGTGACATTTGTTTGAGCAGGTTGAACAAAAATTAGTGTTTCTGTAGCTAATTTAAATTTTTACCACTGAAGGCATCATTGAAGGTCCCACATGTAGTTATATATATGAATATGTTTTGATTTGTGTTTGATACGTTCTAGTAGGGCTGGGCAATATCGTGATCAAAATCAAATCATGAGCTCAACTCTGTGACAATTTGTTTTTTTTCCACCTGCTTCTCTTATTGAGCAGCCTCATTGTTGCCCTGTCCAGTAAAGTGACTTCAGGCTTTTTTTTTTTTTTTTTTTTTTTTTTTTAACAGTTTGTGAATTTTGACTTTTTTTAGACTTGCTCGCTGCACACAAAGGGAGATTTTTTCAAGATGGATCAACTAAAAAGTCGAAATGCAGCACTTTGTGAAAAAATGAAACCACTGTGTACTGTCTGATCTGAATAATAAAATAATAAAGAATTTTAGTTCTGGGGTAGCTGGTTTTAACAAACCAGACACAATTTAGGTTTTTTAATTTGACAATTTTCTCACATAATAATATTATTTAATATCGACATGTGTTCATTTTTGGCTGCATTACTGCTTATACATTTATTTTTACAAACAACAAAGTGAAACCTAAAAGGACCACCCAAGCACAGCCAATCAGAGCGCAGCATTTGGCTGTACTCTGAATGATTGAGAACTTAAATTATTATTATTATTTTTTTTTCAATTCAGACTCAAGTGGTCTAATTTTTTCACAAATTGCTGAATTTATCATACTTTTTAGTGCAAAAGACAAAGTGTAGTCATTTACAACTAAAAAAGTAAGTTACCCCAACTTTAAAGACTGACGGGTTTTTGGACCTTTTCATGTCTAAAAGTACATTTTAATGTTAAAAATACTTAACAGTGTTATAATGAATTGTTTGCAGAACTTTTTTTTTCTCTGAAGGGCTAAGCTTGCTTGTTTTAGGATTTATTTTTTTTCAAAGGCTTGGTCACTTGTTTCTCTCTGAAAATCTGGCAAGCTCTGAGTGAGTCAGAAAAATCGTAAATACACGCACACCACTTAAAGGTGCTCAGCTGTTGCAGTAAATATAAGAAAAGAGGACAAGCTCGCACACTATTTCCAATGACCTGAGGAAGATCCTACGTGGATCAAAACGTTGTCTGTCTTATTAAATTTGCAGTTGGAGATAGTGTGCGAGCTTGTCCTCTTTTCTTATAAGCTCTGAGTGAGTGACAGCTGGGTTTAGCCAATCACATTGAAGCAGAAAGAGGACTTTTTTAACCTCAAAGGTAATAGGCAAATACACTACAAGATAGTATGAATAGTCTTCAAGAATTGTGATCAAATTAAAATCATTATCTGGCTCCAAGAAAATGAAAATATACATTTGTTGCTGTATTGCCCAGCCTTACTTTCGAGTTGTTTTTGCTTTCTGGAAATTATTAAGTCTACAACATGAAAATTTACCTTTTGAAATGCACTTTTCCAACAACGTATGTCAATCTATGTTCAACTTGGCCCTTAAATATGAATGCATCACTGATTCTTCTGAAATGACAGATAAAAAGGCATTTGAAATCAGCATAAAACATGACATCATTCAACATTCTGTAGAAAATTGTGTACAAATTGTTTCAGGGGAACAGCTTAAAAACATGAACGTTCTCATAAAACACATCCTGGATCCAGCGTCATTGTTCTTAAGGCCATTATACATTTTTACAGGACCAACTTAGCAGTTATGAGAAAAACAAAGAACATACTGGACTGTAATTGTTTGCTGACTTTATATTCCTCTTTAGTTTTACCATATCTATATTACTGTGTTGAAATATGGGGAAATACATACAAAACCACTTTAAAGCCCCTTACTATATTACAAAAATGAGCCATAAGAGTGGTATATAATGTCAAATTTAGAGAACACACTAATCCATTGTTTTTAAAAGCAGAAGTTTTGAAATTAATTGATCTAGTAAAATTGAAAACAGCAATAATTATGTATATGGTTCAAAACAACTCACTCCCAGAGAACATTCTTTATTTGTTCAAAGACAGAGGAGGAGGTTATGACCTAAGAAATGAGTTACATTTAAAAAAAAAGTAAAAGTTAAAACAACAGTTTGACAGATATCTGTAAGTGGAGTAAGTTTATGGAATGAACTTGGAGACAAGCTTAAGAAATTTGCTAATTTTAATCTATTTAGAATGATATCATCTTGAAAGTTTATTGTAGTGACACCTATGATCTTTGTGTCATGAAATTGGTTGAATTTTGATTTTTGTTTTTATTTTCTGAACTTGTATTGAGAAATCTGACAGAGTGAAGAAGCAGATGAAATATGTTGTAATATTGTACTATTATTGCAGGTAAAACAGGGGTAAGATTTAACCCTCGTGCACCCCTTTAAAATAATCACACCTGTGGTCCTAGAGTGCAAAAATGCACTCTCATTTTTAACACCCATTATTTTTATATAAAACATTTTTTTCTCCAACTTTTTTCACATCATTCTCTTCGTCTACTTCTCCTCTAAACATAGATATTAAATATTGTAAAAAATATTAAAATTTTAACCCCTTAAATGCTGTTTGTATATGAGAAAGTAGCATATTTTCGATGCTGAAAAAGTGAAAAAAGTGGATTTTTTCAAAATACTTCAGATTTTTTTTTTTTCATGGTGTGGGATTTATAGACCCTGGTGGTGCCCTAAAATAGTCCCAAAACTGATTTGATCACTTTTATAGTTTTTGCATAATTTCAATTTTTAAGAAAAAATCACACCTGTGGTCCTAGAGTGCAAAAATGCACTCTCATTTTTAACACCCATTATTTTTATGTAAATCAAACTTTTTTTCAACTTTTTTCACATCAATCTCCTCGTCTACTTCTCCTCTAAACATAGATAATAAATTTTATAAAAATTATTTCAACTTTAACCCCTTAACTGCTGTTTGTATGTGAGAAAGTAGCATATTTTTGATGTTGAAAAAGTGAAAAAAGTGGATTTTTTCAAAATACTTCAGAATTTTTTTCTTTCTTGGTGTGGGATTTATAGACCCTGGTGGTGCCCTAAAATAGTGTGAAAACTGATTTGATCACTTTTATAGTTTTGGCACAAAGTCCATTTTAAGAGTTAAAAACACCATTGGCCCAGCTTTAACACACCTATGACAAAGCAGTAACCGCTAACAATACCCTTTTACTTCTTACATACTGTAAACTTTTCTCAAACTTTTTTTCACATCAATTTCTTTATCTACTCCTGCTCTAAACATAAATACTAAATATTGTATAAATTATTGGAATTTTAACCCCATAAAAGCCTTGTAAGTGAAAAACTATATACCTATGTTTTTGATTGAAAAACATGAAAAATGTGGTATTTTTGCATTATACTTCAATACATTTTACTTTTTTAGTGTGGGATTTATAGAGGCTGGGGGTGTGCTAAAATAGTGCCAAAACTGACTTGGTCACTTTTTTAGTTTTTACATAACGTCCATTTTTTAGACATAAAAACACCTTTGGTCCACCTCTGGCAAAGTAATAACATCTAACAATATCCCATTACTTTTTACATTTTGTAAACTTTTCTTTAACTTTTTCACATCAATCTCTTCATTTACTTCTGCTCTATTCAGAAATATTCACTTTTGTTTCATATTTTGACTTTTTAACCTGCCTAAGCCCAGCTCAACATGTGGAGATGGTTCCTATAAGGGCTGTACTGCAGCGGCTCACAGCTCCTGACCGACGCCCTAGAGGCTCTGAAGAATGGCTCAAATACACACAATGATTAGGGATCAATACATTTGACCTCTACCTTTATACTGAAACATTTTTCTGCTATTTGTCCACTCATTTCGAGAGTCACAAAGAAAACTATGAGCCAAATGGCAAAAACGTTCTCTTGAAGTTTATGTTCAAATGCACCTGTGTAAACAAAACTGTACTTTGTTTTTTGTTTGGGTTTATCTGCTGGACAAGTGTTTGATGGCTCTAATTCTGACTCTGTTTGAAGGGGAAAAGTGAAAAAGTGTGTTTGTGTGTCTGGATAAGTCAAAATAAGGCTCTACGGGAGGATACAAGAGGACCACATTTGAGGGTGTAATTTTGACTGGATTTGATTGTGATGGATTTTCACACTTTAGACTTGCACTTGCATTCTGGCTCTCTCACACCTACATATAGTGGCCCCATCTAAAAAATTTTACTCAGGTACAAGCAGACAACCCTTAGGCATCCCCCCAAAACAAAAAAAATATTTTAGGTGAAAAAAAAATTGAGCAGAAATGGGAAAGACATTTGTAGGTTCAAATGCACAAATGCATGTTTGTGTTGCATTCAAGGAAAAAAAGAAAATGCAACTAAAAATTAAAATGCTTAAAAAATCTTAAAAATTTAACCCCTTTTCATCAGTGAGAAACAAAAAAAATATTTCTAAAATCACATTTTAAAACAAATCTGTAGTGTTAAAAAAGTGTGTTTATAATGGAAGTCAATGGGACAAAAATGCACTCTAGGACCACGGGTGTGAGTATTTGAATTATAGGCTTAAAAAATTACTTGACACAAAAAATAACCACAGAATCTGAAAGAGCGTCAAAAACACACAACCTGGCCAAGTTTCATGAGATTTGGTGCACCACAGCCAAAGTTATTGAAAAAAGAAAAGTTGCGATGGACAAAAATGCACCCGGGGGTGTAGGAGGGTTAATTATCTATGCTTCCTCCTACTACTTTGGAACATTAATGTTATGTAAAAATTAGCAAAATGTCTGCTAAGTTTTATATGTGGTTTAAGTATCACAGTTGTAGATGCATATACATGTATGTGTACATGTGTAAATATGTGTGTGTATGTAAAACAGAACCAACTTCACCTCTTCATAAAGTAATAAAGGGAAGCTGCTATAGGCCCATTTCAACCTTTGACCACCACAAACATCACAGTTAGATCTCTGGATGTTATGGTCTGTTACTGCTAAACTTATATCAAACTATTCAAAACTTGTTGGGAATTTTTATATTTAAGACACTGACCCAGAAATTGTAAGATTAAATGGTTTATTGCAATACTTTGCAAAGAGAAAAACATAACAATTCATAATCTTCTCAAATAATAATGACAAAAACTAAACTTGTTTTTGTAAATTGATTAAAAACTTCTATAAAATAGAAAACGGGGAATTTTTCTGCAAGTTTTAGTTTCATGTGGACAGTTTCAGAAATTACAGAGAAATTAACCATTTACCAGAACAAAACTTCAATTTAACAATTCAAAGAAAAAACAATAACATTATAACTCAACCTCAGTTTGCATTAACATGACTCCTTATGAACACAAAATACTGACAGTGTGTTTGAAGATTATTCATTCAGTGATTTTAAAGGGGGAAAAGAATTTCATTTGTGTTTTACATGAAAAACTGACAACTTGAAAAACTGACAACTTGTAAAAAAAAAATACAACATTAAAGTACAGAACTGGTAGAACGTCCTATAGTAAACATTTTCAACAAACAATAATAACATACAAAGGTAGCAATATTCATATGTGAGTAAAGATAATGCTAAAATGAAATTTTAAACTATGTAAAAACATAACCAGAGTACAATTGTTCAAAAATGTTCTGACAAGCTGTGTAAATTTTTGTAAAGAATAACGAAGTTTAATTTCAACACATACTCTATCTACACTGCTCTTTTCTTCTCAGTCTGGACTCTTTGAAGTCTGATCTCCAGCTTTTTGAGTCTGACTTTGGGTTCACTTGATCCAGCCTCAACAGCTCTGTAAAAAAACAAATCTAAAAGAAAAAACTAAATTAAAATCCAGAACTGGTAGAACTTCCTATAGTAAACATTTGCAAAAAAAAAAAAACAAAAAAAAAAAACAAAACAAAAAAAAAACAATAAAAACATAAAAAAGTAACAATCATATGTGAGTAAAACATTTTTTCTAACTACGTAAAAACATAGCCAGAGTACAACTGTTCAAAAATATAAAACAGACCAAAATACACTCACAAGGTTTGTGAACATTTGTAAAGTACAAGTTTAATTTTAACATATGCTAAGTAATCTGGTTCTACACTGGTCTTTACTTCTCAGTCTGGACTCTCTGAAGTTTGATCTCCAGCTTTTTGAGTCTGACTTTGGGTTCACTTGATCCAGCTTCAGCAGCTCTGTTTCCTTTAGTTTGTTCAAGACGACGCACCTTCAGATGATCAGGTTTTTGAAAGTGTTGTTCTGGTCAGAGCTGCTAGTTTTCTCTGCAGAAAGACAGATTTTAATATGTCGACAATGCTTTGATCCAGACCTAAAAACCTTTCCACACTCTCCACAGACAAATGGTTTCTCTCCAGTGTGGATCCGACGGTGCTTTGTAAGGTGTGATGAACTTCTGAAGGATTTACTACAGTGTTCACATTTGTATGGCTTTTCTCCAGAGTGGATTCTCATGTGATATTTGTAGTGAGAAGACTGAGCAAAATCCTTACCACACTGGTCACATCTGTACGGTTTTTCTCCCGTGTGGATTCGGTAGTGTGTGGAGAGTTCCTGTGATGTTTTAAAAGCCTTCTCACACTGGTCACATTGGTATGGCCTCTCATCTCTGTGGACACGCTGGTGATTTAAGAGCTGCCCTTTGGTCCTAAATGTTGTTCCACACTGATCACACTCAAAAGGCTTCTCTCCAGAGTGGATACTCTCATGATCTTTGAGAAGATGCTCTTGTCTAAATTTCTGACCACAAACCTCACAGCTGTAAGGTTTGTCTCCAGTGTGAATTCTCATGTGAACTGTAAGTGAATTGGAATGTGTAAACTTCTTCTCACAAAGCTCACACTTGAACGGTCTTTGTCCACTGTGGATTCTCATATGAGTTTTTAAATTACTACACTTTGTAAATTTTTTCCCACACTGGTCACATTCAAATGGTTTCTCTCCAGTGTGGACTCTCTTGTGTGACAGTAAGATGCTTGACAGTGAAAATTTCTTCTCACAAACATCACAGCTGAATGGTTTTTCTCCAGTGTGGATTCTGGTGTGTTTTTTTAGATCACTTGCTGTAGAAAAACTGTGTCCACACAGGTCACACTCGTATGGTCTTTCTCCTGTGTGAGTTCTGTAGTGTATTTTGAGCTTTGAAGCACTGGGCCATGTCTTTCCACACTGGTCACAGGTGAACCCCATTCTGTTGATGGACTTTGTAGATCTGTCATAAACACAGAATATTAGCATGTCAAAGTTATAATCATATTAAACTTTATACGCGTTTGAAGTGTCTGTGTTTAACAGTGGATTCTCTATTGTGTTTAGTGGTGTCAATTTCATAAGCCTCAGTAAGTTATGAAAATAAAAGAAGTTAAAAAAATAAAACATGATGATTGAGACTTGAACTAAAATCACCAATTCATGAATCACATTTATTTAAAGTTATAATATTCCTGTTTATAAAAGAAGAGTCTTTTTGCCACAACAACATAAAAACAGTTAAAAGTGTTTTACAGTCAAAGCATCAAAGATAACCAGGGTGTGTACAGATTTTGACTAAAGGTTTTCCAAGAGTTTGTTCAAAACTTCTCCATAAACAATTTCCACTTTACATGTTTATAAACATACAAAAAGCAAACAGTTGTAATTCATTTTTTTAAATATTGTTTTGGTTTAATTAATATTTTCAGTGTAATTAGTTCCAGTGACAAACAAAAGACCCACAGATTTCTAAGTGTTCAGCTGCATTATTTAAAAGTAAAATTAAATACTAGTGCTCATAACTGACACAGTAAATGTAGAGCCGACTTTTCTGGAATTAATGTGACAAATCAAGCCTCAAGTTTTCTCAATTAATCCTTTCTAGACATCAAAGTTTGATCTTACAATTGGATTAAGAGAAAAAAGAAACTAAGCAGCAGTTTGATCTAATATCAGAGTGACCGCAAAGTCTTAAAAGTATTAAAAGTTGGTAAAATAAACTAGCCTAAAATAAGGCTTTGAAGAAGTAATACATTTTTAATCATAATGTGGTCATTGGATTTGTTGTAAAGCAAAACACCTAATTGATTCTGATTTTGATCATTTAACGACATGTTCAGAGCATGAAACAGGCTACACAACCAATAACATTAAACTAAGTTACAGACAAAGAGACAAGCAAGAGGAGAACACAGCTATGCTAAAAAGTTACATAAAGTTTTTAAATAATAATTCTGATCTTTTTACTAGTCCAAATAATAGTAAATTTGTTTTCTTCTGAAATGCATCCCCAAATATTTGCTCTAAATTCACTAAATCAGAGGAACTAAACCCTCTAATTTAGTGAGATTTTAGAGGCAAAGACTCTGTCCAGGGCTGCTATTTAACTTAAATGGAGCTACAGTTAGATTATAAAGTCATACTCACAGATGTTGCAGCAGGTTCAATGTAGAAGTAACAGCAGAAAGTCCTGGAGAGCTTTGACCAAAGAACAGAGTCTGAAGGTTCAGTCTCTCTAAAGTTTAGGCTGGTTCCTGTCCCAAAAAGAGCTGCTGCTGTGTCTCTGCCCTTCACTGTCTCTGGTCTGTCTCTGCTGCTCCTTTTGTCCCTCTCCTCCTGCTTCTGTGAGACAAACAACACAATGCTTACTTTCTATTGGCCCACATCAGCCAATCAGAAGCCTTTGGGGGCAGGCACCGTGCAATACCCACACGAGAGAATTTATACTGTCGTAAAACTAAATCTACACAAGTTAGCAAACTATAGATTCATTATAATTATTTATCTCTCTCTGCTGAAAAATGCTCTTTATAACTGAATTGTGCATTAGGTAAATTGTAAAAATGTACATGTAAATATCATGTTAGAGTGCTATGTGTTCAATTCATTTTTTTCCCCACCGGTTTAGTTGTTAAAAAAATGTTGTTTTGTTTTTGCACTGTTTTTCAAATAGATAGATAGATAGATCTTGAATTTATTCTGTGTGTCTTTAATGAAAATAGTCCTGTTTTTGATGAGCTAATGTAGACATGGAGATGCAAAAGAGAAGAAAAGCATCAATTGTCTCACAGTGGGGTGTTTCTGTTCCAACAGCAGAGCTAAAACATCAGCATTAGAATAACAAAGGAAAGCATGTGGTGGTTCTTTGGGGGAGATGGGCTGAGGCAGAGGTGTGAAGGGTTGAGGTAGGGGCATTGTTTAAGTCTCAAGGTGAAGTCATGTGTCTGAGGCGGAGGAGAGGGAAACTCAACACTGTTATTTCACTACAAACACCACCATTCACTATTGAACTGGTTTAATTAGAATCACTCATATGTTAACATGCAGGACGGGAAAACTGAAGCTATGGCTCAGTCTAATTTGAATACTAGGATATTTAAAATGCAGGTAAATTCTGAACTTTGTGATTAATCTGAATGTCCTGAACTGAATCTTCCAAATCTCATAAACACATGTGGAGAAGTTTGATTGTAGTGGGAGCACTGCTGCATGTAACAGCACAGTCTGATCACGAGAGACATTAAACTCCATAAAGCAAGAAACAGACAAATGATCAACCACAACAACAGAAGCAGGATTATAAACACATTGAACTGTACAGAGATTACAGATTCCATCTTTGGCCTTTATTCAGGTTTAATTTGTATGTTTAATATGATAAAAACTATGTTAATTTGTACAAACTTCTGTGAGTTCATTCTCAGAGATGGTAAAGCTGCATAATCACAGATAAAAACAGTAAAATAACACATAGACTGTATAGAACATACAACTGTCATAGAAGGATATACATTTTGACTCCTGGCTTATTTCTAATTAAAACCTGATTTAGAAGCAGAGAAACATGTTTGAGGACCTAACTGTGTTGAGGAAGCACTGTTTTGAATTTGGATTAAAGTGTCACATGATCAAACTCAAACTAATAAAGTAAAATATAAAAATACAGAATGAAAATCATTAAAGAAACTTTAATTGTAGATCACACGTTTTTCTTAAAGTCATTTAATGTATAAAAATGTAAAAGAAAATCTATGATCATCAGAGAACAGAGAAACATGAAAAATAAAACTAAATTCATTAAAATTCCACAGCTTTAGCTCCAGCCACCATCACTACGGCTACAAATATATAAACTAGAAAAATAACACAATGGCAGAACCAACTGCTGCCACAAGTCAGTATTTGTTACATTGTTTAAATAACATCAGACAAAACAACTCCTTTAGAGCTAAACTAAAAAGGTGGGTCTTAATCCTGCTCTTAAAAACATGAACGTTCTCATAAAACACATCCTGGATCCAGCGTCTTTGTTCCTAAGGCCTTTAACACATTATACATTTTTACAGGACCAACTTCACCTCTTTATAAAGTAATAAAGGGACAGGCATCAGGAAGCTGCTATAGGCCCATTTCAACCTTTGACCACAAACATCACAGTTAGATCTCTGGATGTTATGGTCTGTTACTGCTAAACTTAAAGGGGCACCATGCAAGAAAAACAAACAAACAAAGTGATTTCCACTTTTGAACACTAGAGGGAGCCATTCACATGCATTTTGCCTATTAAGCATGCTGCCATCTAGCGTCAATGATCCATATTCCGGCCTGTAATAAAACATTTCAAATACGTATAAATGTATCACAATTGATGTGGATTGGTTAACAGTGCTCTCTTAAGTATTCATGTTGTAAAGAATAAATATGATTTAAATGTTTGTGGACTATATGTGATAATTAAAATTCCTCTCAATCTTACACAGTGCCCCTTTAAATCAATTTATTATAAACTTGTTTGGAATTTTATATTGAACACACTGACCAAAAAAATATCAGATTAAATGGTTTATTATAAAACTTTGCAAAGATAAAACATATAACAATTCATAATCTTCTCATATATAATTACAAAAACTAAACTTGTTTTTGTCAAAACTTCTGAAAAAGAAAACAGTGAATTTTTCTGCAAGTTTTAGTTTCATGCGGTTTCAGAAATTACTTAGAAAAAAAACATAAACCAGAACAAAACTTAATTTTATCAATTAAAGGTAAAAACAGTTTGCATTAACATGACTCCTTATGAACACAAAATACTGACAGTGTCTTTGAAGATTGTTCATTCAGTGAGTAAAAACAACTTCATCAACTTGTAAAAAACTAAATCTAAAAAAAAAATACAAAATTAAAATACAAAACTGGTAGAACTTCCCATAGTAAACATTTGCAAAGTACAATAATAATATAAAGAGCTAGCATTGTTCATATGTGAGAAAAGATGCAAAAAAGCATTTATTTTAAACTATGTAAAAACATAGCCCGAGTACAACTGTTCAAAAATATAAATTAGACCAAAATGTACTCACAGGCTTTGTAAACATTTGAAAAGTATAAAAAAAGATTAATTTAAACACATACTCAGTCATCTGGATCTACAATGGTCTTTACTTCTCAGTCTGGACTCTCTGAAGTCTGATCTCCAGCTGTTTGAGTCTGACTTTGGGTTCAGTTGATCCAGCCTCAGCAGCTCTGTCTCCTTTAATTTGTTCAAGACGACACATCTTCAGATGATCAGGTTTTCTGAAAGTGTTGTTCTGGTCAGAGCTGCAGCTTTTCTCTGCAGAATGACAGATTTTAATATGTTTATGATGATTTGACTCAAACCTTAAAGCCTTTCCACACCCTCAAAAGACAAATGGTTTCTCTCTAGTGTGGATCCGATGGTGCTTTCTGAGGTTATCTGAACTTCTGAAGGTTTTACTGCAGAGTTCACATTTGTATGGCTTTTCTCCAGAGTGGATTCTCTGGTGACATTTGTAGGTGGAAGAATGAGCAAACGTCTTACCACACTGGTCACATCTGTATGGTTTTTCTCCTGTGTGAGTTCGGTAGTGTGTGGAGAGGTCCCGTGATGTTTTAAAAGCCTTCTCACACTGGTCACATTGGTACGGCCTCTCATCTCTGTGGACACGCTGGTGTTGTGAGAGCAGCCCTTTGGACCTAAATGTTGTTCCACACTGATCACACTCAAAAGGCCTCTCTCCAGTGTGGATCCTCTCATGTTCTTTGAGAGAACGATTTTCTGTAAATTTCTGACCACAAACTTCACAGCTGTAAGGTTTGTCTCCAGTGTGGATTCTCATGTGAGCTGTAAGTGAACCGGACTGTGTAAATCGTTTCTCACAAATGTCACACTTGTAGGGTCTTTGTCCACTGTGGATTCTCATATGAACTTTAAGGTGACTGAAATCTGCAAATCTTTTCCCACACTGGTCACATCCAAATGGTTTGTCTCCAGTGTGGACTCTCATGTGTGAGAGTAAGTGGCCTAACAGTGAAAATTTCTTCTCACAAACATCACAGCTGAATGGTTTTTCTCCAGTATGGATTCTGGTGTGACTTTTGAGACCACCTGCTCTAGAAAAACTGTGTCCACACAGGTCACACTCGTATGGTCTTTCTCCTGTGTGAGTTCTGTAGTGTATTTTGAGCTTTGAAGCACTGGGCCATGTCTTTCCACACTGGTCACAGGTGAACCCCATTCTGTTGATGGACTTTGTAGAACTGCCATTAAAACAGAACATAAACATGTCAAATTGACATTAGTAATAAACTTTGTAGGTGTTTGAAGTGTCTGTGTTGAAAAGTAGATTCGTTATTAATGATTAGTGGTGTCAATTTCATTAGCCCCAGTAAGTTATGAAATTAAATGAAGTTTTGTACAGTTCGAAAAGAAAGTTTGGTGATTGAGACTTGAACTAAAATCACCAATTCATGACCCACATTTATTTAAAGATATACTATTCTAAAGAATAATATATATTAATATTAAGTTTGTTTGCTTCTGACATGAAACCCCAAATATTTGCTCTAATACCCTAAATTTAAAACCTCTAATTTTGTGAGATTTTAGAATCTGTCCAGGGCTGCTATTTAACTTAAATGGAGCTACAGTTAGATTATAAAGTCATACTCACAGATGTTGCAGCAGGTTCAATGTAGAAGTAACAGCAGAAAGTCCTGAAGAGCTTTGACCAAATAACAGAGTCTGAAGGATCAGTCCCTCTAAAGTTTAGGCTGGTTCCTGTCCCAAAAAGAGCTACTGCTGTGTCTCCGTCCCTTCACTGTCTCTGGTCTGTCTCTGCTGCTCCTTTTGTCCCTCTCCTCCCGCTTCTGTGAGACAAACAACACAATGCTTACTTTCCATTGGCCCACGTCAGCCAATCAGAAGTGTTTAGGGGCGGGTACTCTTGCAACACCCACATGAGACCAATTCTGTTGTAAATAAATCTACCTATTAATGGTCTTGGAAGTTGATAAAGTTAAAAAACAAAACTAAAGATTCATTACATTTCTTTATATGTCCGTGCTGAAACAATATCTTTTTATAAATGAACTGTGCATTGAGTTAACTTGTAAAGCTCTAGATGTAAATATCTTGTGAGAGTGCTATATGTGAAATGTATTGTTTTTACCCAGTTAGCTGTTAAAAAGACAAATTTTGATTATTTATTTATTTATGTTTTCTCTCTTATTCTACAATATATGATGGACAGATGAGTTTTTCAGACACATTCAAATACACATACAAATTTAAAATACAGTAAAGTAATAGGTCAGATGTGTAAATAGCTTAATTTTCTCTCTTCTTGAACTGACATGACATGAAAGTAATCAAAAGAGTAATTGAAGTCATTTCTAAGCCACTTGTACATATATGCAACCTATCTTTACAAAGTGGTTATTTTCCAAATGAAATGAAAATAGCAAAAGTCATACCCTTGTACAAGACTGGAGATAACCACCACTTCACAAACTACAGACCTATTTCAATTCTCCCACAGTTAAAAAAAAAAATTTAGAACAAGTTTTTAGCAATTGTCTGCTTAATTTTCTGACAAAAAATAAATATATCATCAGACAAACAATATGGCTTTAGAATCATCCGGTCTACCTCACATGCCCTGATGCTTTAGACACAAAGAAATATGCTTTAGGAGTGTTAGTTGACCTTACAAAGGCATTTGATACAATAGATCATAAAATCCTATTCGACAAACTAGAAAAGTTTTGGATTCGGATTGTGGCCCTACAGTGGTTGGAAAATTATTTAAGCAATAGACAACAGTTTATGAAGTTGGGAAACCACCAGTCAGAATGTTTACACATTGTGTGAGGAGTTCCACAAGGCTCAGTGCTCGGCCCTAAATTATTCAATATTTATATTCATGATTTATGTAAAACCTCTAAAACACTAAAGTTGATCTTATTTGCAGATGACACAAACATAATTGAAACAGGAAGTTAAACCAGCTCATAGAAAGTTTCAACACAGAGCTAACTCAAATTAAATTATGGTTTGACATGAACAAGCTGTCAATAATCTAAATAAGACAGAAATGATGATAATTGAAAAACAAACAAATAATTCAGTAATACAAATAGAAGGAATTAGTATTAAAAAAGTAAAAGAGAGAAATTTCCTTGGACTCATTATCCATGACAAAATTGGCTGGTCTACAGTTAAATATCAAATAAAAAAATCCAGGAATATTTTTATTTTGGCTAAAGCAAGACACTATATAAATAAAGAAACTATGTTTTGCTGTTTTGTTCTCTGGTTTTTGTGCATTTTTTGGGGAAAAACGAACTAAAGCTAATTACTACCTCTCTTCATTCTGCAAAAACGGGCCATAGGATTAATCAACAAGGTAGAGTATATTGAACACACCAATCCTCTGTTTATTAGGTCAAAAATATGACATTTGTTTAATATAGTGGAATGTAATGAAAATAATTATGTGTTTCATAAGCTAATGTGGACATGGAGATGCAAAAGAGAAGAAAAGCATCAGTTGTCTCACAGTGGGTTGTTTCTGTTCCAACAGCAGAGCTAAAACATCAGCATTAGAATAACAAAGGAAAGCATGTGGTGGTTCTTTGGGGGAGATGGGCTGAGGCAGAGGTGTGAAGGGTTGAGGTAGGGGGCATTGTTTAAGTCTCAAGGTGAAGTCATGTGTCTGAGGTGGACCATTCACTATTGAACTGGTTTCATTAGAATCACTCATATGTTAACATGCAGGACGGGGAAACTGAAGCTATGGCCCAGTCTAATTTGCATTTCTAAAAAGCAGGTAAACTCTGAACTTTGGGATGAATCTGAATGTCCTGAACTGAATCTTCCAAATCTCATAAACACATGTGGAGAAGTCTGATTGTAGTGGGAGCACTGCTGCATGTAACAGCACAGTCTGAACATGAGAGACAATAATGTTTAAAAATGTAAAAGAAAATATATGATCATTTCATGCAATAGGAAAAAATATGAAAAAACAAAAAAAAGCCATTAAAATGCTACAACTTCAGCTCCAGCCATAATCACTACGGCTAAATTTAAATAAATTACAATTATAACACAATGGCAGAACCGACTGCTGCCACAAGAGGTCAGTATTTATCACATGTTATATAATCTCAGACAAAACAACTCAGATACAGTTAAACTAAAAAGGTGGGTCTTAAGTCTGCTCTTAAAAACATGAACGTTACGTTCTCATAAAACACATCCTGGATCCAGCGTCTTTGTTCTTAAGGCCTTTAACACATTATACATTTTTACAGGACCAACTTCACCTCTTCATAAAGTAATAAAGGGACAGGCATCAGGAAGCTGCTATAGGCCCATTTCAACCTTTGACCACAAACGTCACAGTTAGATCTCTGGATGTTATGGTCTGTTACTGCTAAACTTAAATCAAACTATTCAAAACGTTATATTTAACACACTGAACCAGAAAATGTCTGATTAAATGGTTTATTGTAATAGTTTGCAAAGACAAAAAAACATAACTCAACCTCAGTTTGCATTAACAAGACTCCTTATGAACACAAAATACTGTTAGTGTCTTTGAACAAGATTATTCTTTCAGTGAGTTTGATACATGAAAAACTGAGAACTTGTAAAAAATTAATAATAATAAAATAAAATAAAATACAGAACTGGTAGAACTTCCTATAGTAAACATTTGCCACAAAAATACTAACAATAAAAAATCCATATGCGAGTAAAGCAATTTTTTTAAATATGTAAAAACATAGCCAGAGTACAATTGTTTGAACATGTAAAACAAACCAAATTGTACTGACAAGCTTCGTAAAGTAGAAAAAAGTTCAATTTATAGGCTCAATGATCTGTACCTACTTTACTTCTCAGTCTGGACTCTCTTAAGCCTGATCTCCAGCTTTTTGAGTCTGACTTTGGGTTCATTTGATCCAGCCTCAGCAGCTCTGTCTCCTTTAGTTTGTTCAAGACGACGCACCTTCAGATGATCAGGTTTTCTGAAAGTGTTCTGGTCAGAGCTGCAGCTTTTCTCTGCAGAAAGACAGATTTTAATATGTTTATGATGATTTGACTCAAACCTAAAAGCCTTTCCACACTCTTCACATACAAATGGTTTCTCTCCAGTGTGGATCTGACGATGGTTTGTGAGCTCCGATGAAATTCTGAAGGATTTACTGCAGAGTTCACATTTGTATGGCTTTTCTCCAGAGTGGATTCTCATGTGATATTTGTAATTGGAAGACTGAGCAAACTCCTTCCCACACTGGTCACATCTGTATGGTTTTTCTCCTGTGTGGATTCGGTAGTGACTGGAGAGTTCCTGTGATGTTTTAAAAGCTTTCTGACACTGGTCACATTGGTACGGCCTCTCATCTCTGTGGACTCGCTGGTGTTGTGAAAGCTGCCTTTTGGTTCTAAATGTTGTGCCACACTGTTCACATTCATAAGGTTTCTCTCTAGTGTGGATCCTCTCATGTTCTTTGAGAGAACGATTTTCTGTAAATTTCTGACCACAAACTTCACAGCTGTAAGGTTTGTCTCCAGTGTGGACCCTCATGTGAACTGTAAGTTGATCAGACCGTGTAAAATATGTCCCACACAGGTCACACTTGTACGGTTTTTGTCCATTGTGGATTCTCATATGAGTTTTTAGGTGACTAGACTGTGTAAAACCTTTCCCACACTGGTCACATTCAAATGGTTTCTCTCCAGTGTGGACTCTTTTGTGTTTGACTAAGTAGTTTGACCGTGAAAATTTCTTCTCACAAACATCACAGTTGAATGGTTTTTCTCCAGTGTGGATTGTGGTGTGTCTTTTGAGATGTTCTGCTCTAGAAAAACTGTGTCCACACAGGTCACACTCGTATGGTCTTTCTCCTGTGTGAGTTCTGTAGTGTCTTTTGAGCTTGAAAGGACAGAGACATGTCTTTCCACACTGGTCACAGGTGAACCTCATTCTGTTGATGGACTTTGTAGATCTGTCATGAACACAGAAAATTAACATGTCAAAGGTATAATCATATTACACTTTAAAATCGTTTGAAGTGTTTGTGTTGAACGGTGGATTTGTTATTAGTGCTCAGTGGTGTCAATTTCATAAGCCTCAGTAAGTTTTGAAATTAAAAGAAGATATGTACAGATACAAAAGTTAATTTGGTGGTTGAGACTTGAACTAAAATCACCAAATCATGACTCACATTTTTTAAAGTTATAATATTCCTGTTTAGAACAGTTTTTGAGTGTTTTACAGTCAAAGCATCAAAGATAACCAGGGTAAGTACAGATCTAGTTCTTTAGTTTAATGCTTTATAAAAATCATAGTATGATCTTGCAGTTAGATTAAGAAAAAAAAATGTAATCCATGCAGCATTTTGGTCTAATATCAGGGTGATCTCAGAGTCTTGAAAGTATTAAAAGTTGATCAAATAAACTAGCCTAAAATAAAGCTTTGAAGAAGTAATAAAAAATATTACCGATAATTTGGCCTGTTGATTTATTGTAAAGCAAAACACCAAATTGATTCTGATTTTGATCATTTGACAACATGTTCAGAGCGTGAAACAGGCTACACAACTAATGACATCAAACAAAGTTACAACCAAAGAGACAAGTGGAGAACACAGCTAAACAGTTACATAAGTTACATAAAGCTTTCAAATAATAATTCTGATCTTAATATTAGTCCAAATAATGTTACATTTGTTTTTCTCTGACATGCATCCCCAAATAATTGCTCTAAAAGCACTAAATAAGACGAACTAAAACCTCTAAACTATTGACGTTTTAGAGGCAAAAACTCTGTCCAGGGCTCCTTAAATGGACCTGCAGTTAGATTATAAAGTCATACTCACAGATGTTGCAGCAGGTTCAATGTAGAAGTAACAGCAGAAAGTCCTGAAGAGCTTTGACCAAAGAACAGAGTCTGAAGGTTCAGTCCCTCTAAAGTTTAGGCTGGTTCCTGTCCCAAAAAGAGCTGCTGCTGTGTCTCTGCCCCTTCACTGTGTCTGGTCTGTCTCTGCTGCTCCTTTTATCCCCTCCTCCCGCTTCTGTGAGACAAACAACACAATGCTTACTTTCCATTGGCCCACGTCAGCCAATCAGAAGTGTTTAGGGCGGGTACTCTTGCAACACCCACATGAGACCAATTCTGTGTAAATAAATCTACCTATTAATGGTCTTGGAGTTGATAAAGTTAAAAAACAAAACTAAAGATTCATACATTTCTTATATGTCCGTGCTGAAAAATATCTTTTTTATGAATGAACTGTGCATTGAGTTAACTTGTAAAGCTCTAATGTAATATCTGTGAGAGTGCTATATGTGAAATGTATTGTTTTTACCCAGAGTTAGCTGTTAAAAGACAATTTTGATTATTTATATATGTTTTCTCCTTATTCTACAATATTGATGGACAGATGAGTTTTTCAGACACATTCAAAGACACCACAAATTTAAATACAGTAAAGTAATAGGTCAGATGTGTAAATAGCTTAATTTTCTCTCTTCTTGAACTGACATGACCTGACAGTAATCAAAGAGAAATGCAGTCATTTCTAAGCCACTTGTACATATGCAACCTATCTTTACAAAGTGGTTCTTTTCCAAATGAAATGAAAATAGGCAAAGTCAATACCCTTGTACAAGACTGGAGATAACCACCACTTCACAAACTACAGATCTATTTCAGTTCTCCCACAGTTTAAAAAAAATTTAGAACAAGGTTTTTTTTTGCAATTGTCTGGTTAATTTTCTGAAAAAAATAAATATACCAAGAGACAAACAATATGGATTTAGAATCATCCGGTCTACCTCACATGCCTTGATGCTTTAGACACAAAAAAACATGCTTTAGGAGTGTTTGACTTTACAAAGGCATTTGATACAATAGATCATAAACTCCTATTAGACAACTAGAAAAGTTTTGGATTCGGATTGTGGCCCTACAGTGGTTGGAAAATTATTTAAGCAATAGTCAACAGTTTATGAAGTTGGGAAACCACAGTCAGATAATTTACACATTGTGTGTGGAGTGCCACAAGGCTCAGTGCTCGGCCCAAACATATTCAATATTTATATTCATGATTTATGTAAAACCTCTAAAAACACTCGAGTTGATCTTATTTGCAGATGACACAAACATAATTGGAACAGGAAGTTAAACCAGCTCATAGAAAGTTTCAACACAGAGTTAACTCAAATTAAAATTATGGTTTGACATGAACAAGCTGTCATTAATCTAAATAAGACAAAAATGATGATAATTGAAAAACAACAAACAGATATTTCAGTAATATAAATAGATGGAATTAGTATAGAAAATGTAAAAGAGAGAAATGTCTTAGGAGTCATTATCGATGACAAAATTGGCAGGTCATCATATCAAATAAAATATCCGGGAATATTTTTATTTTGGCTAAAGCAAGACACTATATAAAGAAAGAAACTATGTATTTGCTGTTTTGTTCTCTGGTTATTGTGCATTGGTGTGGTGGAAATACGTACAAAAGCTACTTACAACCTCTCTTCATTCTGCAAAAACGGGCCATAGGATTAAATAAGGTAGAGTATATGAACACACCAATCCTCTGGTTTATAAAGTAAAAAATATTAAAATTGTTTAATGTATAAAATTGTATAAATGTATAAAATTAGACAAAAATGAATACCAGACCATTTAGTAAAAATGTTAGTGATAGAGACAACAAATACAACTAAGAGACACATTTAAACTTCAAAGCGAGAGACACAGAACAACAATGAGACAAACGAGCATAAGAATCAGGCGAGTGAAAGTGTGGAACAAACTAAAACAACGTCCAGACATTAAACTATTTAAAAGGGAATGTAAACTAATGATCTTCTAATATTAATGTACAGTGGCATGAAAAGTTTGTGAACCTTTTGAAATTTCACACATTTCTGCTTAAAATCACCATCAAATATATTCTGATCTTTGTCAAAATTACACCAATGAAAAAACAGTGTCTGCTTTAACTAAAACCACCCAAACATTTATAGGTTTTCATATTTTAATGAGGATAACAGGCAAACAATGACAGAAGGAGAAAAAAAAGTAAGTGAACCCTTACATTTAATACTGGTTACACCCCTTTGGCAGCAATAACTTCTACCAGACACTTCCTGTAGTTGCAGATCAGTCTGGCACATCGATCTGATCAATTTTGGACCATTCTTCTTAAAAATTGCTGCAGTTCAGTCAGATTCTGGGATGTTGGCATAAATTGCTGTTTTGAGGTCATGCCACAGCATCTCAAGTCAGGACTTTGACTTGGCCACTCCAGAATGTGTATTTGTTCTTCTGAAACCATTCTCAAGTTGATTTACTCTTGTGTTTTGGATCATTGTCTTGTTGCAGCTTCTTTCCTCTTTTAAGCTTCGACTGTCTGACAGACAGCCTCAACTTTTCTTGTAAAACATCTGATAAACTTTTGAATTCATTTTTCCACTAATGATTACAAGTTGTCCAGGCCCTGAGGAAGCAAAACAGGCCTAAACTATAATTTTCACTCCACCAGGCTTCACGGTGGGAATGTGGCGTTGATGTTGGTGAGCTGTTTAATTTTTCCTCTAAACATGACGTTGTGTGTTTCTCCCAAATAATTCAATTTTAGCTTCATCAGTCCACAAAATATTTTGCCAGAAATTCTGTGAGTGTCTAGGTGATTTTTTGCGAACATTAAACGTGCAGCAATGTTTTTTAGACAGTAGTGGCTTCCTCTGTGGAGTCCTCTGATGAGCACAATTCTAGACTGTTGTTTAACATGTAGTCAGTGTAAACACAGAGATACTGGACTGTGCCAGTACGTTCTGTAAGTCTTTAGCAGACACTCTAGGGTTCTTTTTTACTTCTCTGAGTATTCTGCGCTGAACTTTGGGCGTTATTTTTGTTGAAAGGCCACTCCTCAGGAAAGAAGCAACAGTGCCAAGCTCTCTCCATTTGTACATAATTTCTCTAATTGTAGACTAATGAACATCCAGACTTTTAGAGATGGTTTTGTAACCTTTTCCAGCTTTATACAAATCTACAATTCTAGATTGCAGGTCTTCAGACAGCCATGATGAACAACAGACATTGCTTCACATCAAGACACAGTGTTACCAGGAGTGTCTTTTATAGTGGGCAGGGCAGCTTTAAGCCATTCCTCAGTGATTGGACACACTCTGACTTAAATTGTTTGGTAAAATTGGAAATAATTGCTCTTAAAGTCTCCTTAGGCAGAAGGTTCACTTACTTTTTCTTTCCCCTTTTGTCAATGTTTGCATGTTATCCTCATTAAAAAAAAAACCTATAAATGTTTGGGTGGTTTTAGTTAAAGCAGACACTGTTTTTTCATTAGTGTGATTTTGACAAAGATCAGAATATATTTGATGGTGATTTTAAGCAGAAATGTGAGACATTTCAAAAGTTTCACATACTTTTTCATGCCACTGTATATGTCTTTATCAATAAGAAAGATTGAATATAACTCAGAGACACATATGTTGTACCACCTCCCTTGAGAACGGGGGTAGGATTAAAACTTGCATTTATTCTGTGTGTCTGTAACAAAGGTAATCCTGTGTTTGATGAGCTAATGTAGACATGGAGATGCAAAAGAGAAGAAAAGCATCAGTTGTCTCACAGTGGGGTGTTTCTGTTCCAACAGCAGAGCTAAAACATCAGCATTAGAATAACAAAGGAAAGCATGTGGTGGTTCTTTGGGGGAGATGGGCTGAGGCAGAGGTGTGAAGGGTTGAGGTAGGGGGCATTGTTTAAGTCTCAAGGTGAAGTCATGTGTCTGAGGTGGAGGAGAGAAAATCTTAAGACTGTTATTTACACAACCATTCACATTGGTTTTGGTTTCATTAGAATTACTCATATGTTAACATGCAGGACGAGAAAACTGAAGCTATGACCCAGTCTAATTTGAATAGAATTTCTAAAATGCAGGTAAACTCTGAACTTTGGGATGGATCTGAATGTCCTCAACTTAATCTCATACACACACCTGGAGAAGTCTGATTGTAGTGGGAGCACTGCTGCATGTAACAGCACAGTCTGATCACGAGAGAAATTAAGCTCCATAAAACAAGAAACCGTTAGAAGGATGATGAACATATTGAACTGGATTACAAAATGCACAGAGGTCACAGATTCCAATTTTTGTCTTTATTCAAGTTTATTTTGTATGTTTAATATGATACAAATAATGTTAATTTGTACACACTTCTGTTGTTTTATTCATTTATTCTCAGAGATGGTAGAGCTTCATGAACAGAGATATAAACTGCAAAAGAACACATAGAATGTATATAATATACAGTATATACTATATGACTCCTGGCTTTTTTCTGATTTAAACCTGGTTTAGAAGCAAAGAACAGGTTTGGTGCTCTAAATGTGGTGAAAAATCACTGGTTTGATTTTGGGTTAAAGTATCACATGATGAAACTCAAACTACAAACTACACAGATTGAAAACTATTAAGGAAACTTTGTTTGTAGATCACAATTTGTTCTTAAAATCATTTAATGTAAAAAAAAAATGTAGAAAAAAATCTATGATCACCTCATGCAACAGAGATAAATATGAAAAAAAACAAAACAAAAACTATTAAAATGCTACAGCTTCAGCTCCAGCCATCATCACTACGGCTACAATTTAATAAACTACAAAAATAACACAATGGCAGAACCAACTGCTGCCACAAGTGGTCAGTATTTATCACATTTCATTGAACATCAACAAAACTCAGATACAGTTAAACTAAAAAGGGGGGTCTTGAGCCTGCTCTTAAAAACATGAACGTTCTCATAAAACACATCCTGGATCCAGCGTCTTTGTCCTTAAGGCCTTTAACACATTATACATTTTTACAGGACCAACTTCACCTCTTTATAAAGTAATAAAGGGACAGGCATCAGGAAGCTGCTATAGGCCCATTTCAACCTTTGAACACAAACATCACAGTTAGATCTCTGGATGTTATGGTCTGTTACTGCTAAACTTAAATCAAACTATTAAAAATGTTATATTTAACACTGAACCAGAAAATGTCTGATTAAATGGTTTATTGTAATAGTTTGCAAAGACAAAAAAACATAACAATTCCTAATCTTCTCATAATAATGTAATTAATCAATTTCAGAAATTGCAGAGAAATTAACCATTAACCAGAAAAACTTAAAAAACAACAAAAAACAATAAAATTATAACTTGCACTCAACCTCCGTTTGCATTAACATGACACCTATGAATAGAAAATAGATAGTGTTCTTTCGTGAGTTTAAGAGAACAAACTTCATTTGTGTTTTAGATGAAAACAGCAAAACTTGAAAAACTAAATCAAAAGAAAATACAAAATAAAGTTATGGTCTGGTAGAACTTCCTATAGTAAACATTTGCAACAAACAATAATACAAAAAAAAAAACCTCCATAACCATATAAATAGCCAGAGTACAATTGTTCAAAAATATACAACAGACCACAATACAACAAGCTTTGAATAAAAAAGTTTAATTTCAACACATACTCAATTATCTGGATCTACACTGGTCTTTTACTTCTCAGTCTGGAGTCTCTGAAGTGTGATCTCCAGCTTTTTGAGTCTGACTTTTGGGTGCACTTGATCCAGCCTCAGCAGCTCTGTCTCCTTCAGTTTGTTCAAGACGACGCACCTTCAGATGATCAGGTTTCTGAAAGTGTTGTTCTGGTCAGAGCTGCAGCTTTTTCTCTGCAGAATGATTTTAATATGTTGATGATGATTGACTCAAACTAAAGCCTTTCACACTCTCCACAGACAAATGGTTTCTCTCCAGTGTGGATCCGACGATGCTTTGTGAGGTCTGATGAACTTCTGAAGGTTTTACCGCAATGTTCACATTTGTAAGGCTTTTCTCCAGAGTGGATTCTCATATGACGTCTGTAGGTGGAAGAATGAGTAAACTCCTTACCACACTGGTCACATGTGTATGGTTTTTCTCCTGTGTGAGTTTGGTAGTGTGTGGAGAGATGGACAGATGTTTTAAAAGCCTTTTCACACTGGTCACATTGGTACGGCCTCTCATCTCTGTGGACACGCTGGTGTTGTGAGAGCAGCCCTTTTATCTAAATGTTGTTCCACACTGATCACACTCAAAAGGTTTCTCTCCAGTGTGGATACTCTCATGATCTTTGAGATGTGAATTACGTCTAAATTTCTGACCACAACCTCACAGCAGTAAGGTTTGTCTCCAGTGTGAACTCTCATGTGAACTGTAAGTGAACCGGAATGTGTAAACTTCTTCTCACAAAGCTCACACTTGTACGGTCTTTGTCCACTGTGGATTCTCATATGTTTTTTAGGCTACTAAACTGTGTAAATCTTGTCCCACAGTGGTCACATTCAAATGGTTTCTCTCTAGTGTGACTCTCATGTGTTGAACTAAGATGCTTGACTGTGAAAATGTCTTCTCACAAACATCACAGTTGAAGGTTTTTCTCCAGTGTGGATTCTGGTGTGTCTTTTGAGATGTTCTGCTCTAGAAAAACGGTGTCCACACAGGTCACAGTCGTATGGTCTTTCTCCTGTGTGAGTTCTGTAGTGTCTTTTGAGCTTGAAAGTTGTGGGCCATGTCTTTCCACACTGGTCACAGGTGAACCCCATTCTGTTGATGGACTTTGTACATCTGCCATAAAAACATAACAATACCATGTCAAAATTACATTAATATTAAACTTTATAATCGTTTGAAGTGTCTGTGTTGAACAGTGTATTATTCATTTGTGTTTAGTGGTGTCAATTTCATAAGCCTCAGTAAGTATGAAAATAAAAGAAGTTAAAATAAAAAACATGATGATTGAAACTTGAACTAAAATCACCAATTCAGGAATCACATTTATTTAAAGTTAGAGTCTCGTTGCCACAACAACATAAAAACAGTTTTAAGTGTTTTACAGTCAGAGCGTCAAAGATAACCAGTGTGTACAGATTTTAACTACAGTTTTTTTCAAGAGTTTGTTCAAACGCCCCCATAACCAATTTCCACATTTTTATAAACATACAAAAATCAAACTGTTGTAATTCATTTCAATTGTTTTGCTTTAAAAAAAGACCCACAGAAGTGTTCAGCTGCAATATTTAGAAGTAAAATTAAACAATAGTGCATATAACTGACACAGGCAATGTAGAGTTGACTTTTCTAAAAAAAAAAAAGACAAATCAAGTCAAGTTTTCCATCTTAATGCTTTCTAAAAAAAATAATTGTTTGATCTTACAGTTAGATTAAGAAAAAAAAATCTAAGCAGCAGTTTGGTCTTATATCAGGGTTATCGCAGAGTCTTAAGAGTATTAAAAGTTGATGAAAATAAACTAGCATAAAATAAGGCTTTGAAGAAGTAATAAAAAATATTAATCATAATTTGGTCATTTGATTTGTTGTAAAGCAAAACACCAAACTGATTCTGATTTTGAGCATTTAACGACATGTTCAGAGCATGAAACAGGCTACACAACCAATGACTTTAAACTAAATTACAGACAAAGAGACAGACAAGTGGAGAACACAGCTATGCTGAAAAAAAAGTCCCATTAATTATAATTCTGATTTTATTACTAGTCCAAATAATAAGTTTGTGTTCTTCTGACATGCAACCCCAAATAATTGCTCTAAAAGCACTTAAAAGACGAACTTAAACTCTAAACTAGTGAGGTTTTAGAGGCAAAGACTCTGTCCAGGGCTACTATTTAACTTAAATGGAGCTACAGTTAGATTATAAAGTCATACTCACAGATGTTGCAGCAGGTTCAATGTAGAAGTAACAGCAGAAAGTCCTGAAGAGCTTTGACCAAAGAACAGAGTCTGAAGGTTCAGTCTCTCTAAAGTTTATGCTGGTTCCTGTCCCAAAAAGAGCTGCTGCTGTGTCTCTGCCCCTTCACTGTCTCTGGTCTGTCTCTGCTGCTCCTTTTGTCCCTCTCCGCCTGCTTCTGTGAGACAAACAACACAATGCTTACTTTCTATTGGCCCACATCAGCCAATCAGAAGCCTTCGAGGGCGGGCACTCTTGCAGCACTCACATGAGACAAATTATGCTGCCTAAAACTACACAATAATACTATTGTTAAAAGTTAGAAAACTAAATATTCATTATAATTATTTATCTCTCTGCTGAAAAAGGCTATTAATAAAAGAATTGTGCATTGACTAGGTGTAAAAATGTACATATAAAATATCTTGTTGTGAGAGTGCTATGTTAAATGTTTTGTTCCAGGTTTAGCTGTTAAAAAGCATTTATTCTGTGTGTCTCCAATAAAAATAATTCTGTTTGTGATAATCTAATGTAAACATGGAGTAGCAAAAGAGAAGTCATGTGTCTGAATCAGAGACAAAGGAAACTCAACAATGTTATTTCACTACAAAAACAACCATTCACAACTGAACTCTTACTTTTCGTATGTAACATGCAAGAAACTTTAAGATAAGGCCCACACATTGAACTGTAATTTTCAGCTTCCAAGTGTTATATGTGCCAAAAAGAGCAGTTACAAACAGAAAAAAAACACTTTAACAATATTTACTTTTATTAATTTTTTACAGCTTGTTTCTACAAACTGGAGGCTATTCCAGTGACTTTGGGCCTTAGATCAGTTCTGTTCTGGTTTACAGGCAAGAGAGTAAACCAAATGATCTTGCAGGCTGTATTGTGTTGAACTAAATATTGTTAATATTGTTTACTTATTACTGTTCATAAAATTCTTTGTACAGTTTCACAGTTTGTTTCTGGACATGTCTGAATATTGATAACAATTAATTGGATTTCCGAAAACTAATTCACGAGACCTGAATGGGGATGTTCGGGTTGGAAGTGGGAGGAAGACCAGGGTTGCCAGATTTTCAGAGAGAAACAATTATATGTCACAGCAAAAAACTATTAAGAGAGAGGGCTATTTTTGTTAAAATGCATGACTACATTCATCTAAAACTCAAATGAGAACTGTTTCTAAACACTTTGTAGCACAATTGGCTGGACTCTTTGTGAAGCTGAGATTTGTAGTTTTAGCCTCTGATGTCTGATTAACTCTAGTTTTAAGTGAGAAGAAGCCTGGACAAAAGAACATCAGGTTTTAAAGTCCACCTAAAGTTTCTTTAATAAAACTAAAAATCAGTATAGCCTCGGACAGAATGACACTATTTGACATATTTTGGGTTTTGCCAATTCCTCTTCAAAAGCTGAAGCTGTATTAACTTAACCCATCCTGTTGTCTTTGTAAAGGCTACACCTTTGTTCCTCTCTGGGCCAATTTTCACCTGAACTTTGTGGGTCTGTTACAGTGGGATAAAATAATGTTGAGCAACTTATTTTGTTTTCATCTTGTAATTTAGCTTCTTTCTGACATGTTACCACAACTTTTTCATATATATTTCATTTTTTCGGGAAAATGTTGGTAATTTATGCAAAAAAAGTCATTTTAGGCCGTTTATTGAATAAAGGGGAACAAACTAGTTGAGGGAAACGCAGCAGTGGTTGTCTAAGTTTGACAGAAATGTTATTTTTCCAGCTTTTGTACTTTTTTCTGGTGAGAGAAAGTCACACATCTGGATTGCAATATAAACTTATTACACATAAAATGTTTATCAAACACAATTTAAATAAATATAGGTACTTTTTGGGTTTGTCTTATTTATTTAACCTTTTTCCAATTAAAAAAAGTATTTAGGTTTAAATTTAACAAATCGAAATGTTCTGTTTACATTAAAATAACAACCAATTGTAACTTAGTCAGTCAGTTTTGATTCATGTATGAGGACAAAATCAAACTTGCAATACACACTTCGGCTCTTTGTATCATTATAGTTTATGTGAATATTTTGTTTAAAATTTAACAAACTGCTTACATGAATGCAAGCCAAAGCATGAACTTAAAAGTGCTNGTTGGTCTGAGGCGAGAGGTGTGAAGGGTTTGAGGTAGGGGCATTGTTTAAGTCTCAAGGTGAAGTCATGTGTCTGAGGTGGACCATTCACTATTGAACTGGTTTCATTAGAATCACTCATATGTTAACATGCAGGACGGGGAAACTGAAGCTATGGCCCAGTCTAATTTGCATTTCTAAAAAGCAGGTAAACTCTGAACTTTGGGATGAATCTGAATGTCCTGAACTGAATCTTCCAAATCTCATAAACACATGTGGAGAAGTCTGATTGTAGTGGGAGCACTGCTGCATGTACAGCACAGTCTGAACATGAGAGACAATAATGTTTAAAAATGTAAAAGAAATATATGATCATTTCATGCAATAGGAAAAATATGAAAAACAAAAAAAAGCCATTAAAATGCTACGACTTCAGCTCCAGCCATAATCACTACGGCTAAATTTAAATAAATTACAATTATAACACAATGGCAGAACCGGACTGCTGCCACAAGAGGTCAGTATTTATCACATGTTATATAATCTCAGACAAAACAACTCAGATACAGTTAAACTAAAAAGGTGGGTCTTAAGTCTGCTCTTAAAAACATGAACGTTACGTTCTCATAAAACACATCCTGGATCCAGCGTCTTTGTTCTTAAGGCCTTTAACACATTATACATTTTACAGGACCAACTTCACCTCTTCATAAAGTAATAAAGGGACAGGCATCAGGAAGCTGCTATAGGCCCATTTCAACCTTTGACCACAAACGTCACAGTTAGATCTCTGGATGTTATGGTCTGTTACTGCTAAACTTAAATCAAACTATTCAAAACGTTATATTTAACACACTGAACCAGAAAAATGTCTGATTAAATGGTTTATTGTAATAGTTTGCAAAGACAAAAAAACATAACTCAACCTCAGTTTGCATTAACAAGACTCCTTATGAACACAAAATACTGTTAGTGTCTTTGAACAAGATTATTCTTTCAGTGAGTTTGATACATGAAAAACTGAGAACTTGTAAAAAATTAATAATAATAAAATAAAATAAAATACAGAACTGGTAGAACTTCCTATAGTAAACATTTGCCACAAAAATACTAACAATAAAAAATCCATATGCGAGTAAAGCAATTTTTTTAAATATGTAAAACATAGCCAGAGTACAATTGTTTGAACATGTAAAACAAACCAAATTGTACTGACAAGCTTCGTAAAGTAGAAAAAAGTTCAATTTATAGGCTCAATGATCTGTACCTACTTTACTTCTCAGTCTGGACTCTCTTAAGCCTGATCTCCAGCTTTTTGAGTCTGACTTTGGGTTCATTTGATCCAGCCTCAGCAGCTCTGTCTCCTTTAGTTTGTTCAAGACGACGCACCTTCAGATGATCAGGTTTTCTGAAAGTGTTCTGGTCAGAGCTGCAGCTTTTCTCTGCAGAAAGACAGATTTTAATATGTTTATGATGATTTGACTCAAACCTAAAAGCCTTTCCACACTCTTCACATACAAATGGTTTCTCTCCAGTGTGGATCTGACGATGGTTTGTGAGCTCCGATGAAATTCTGAAGGATTTACTGCAGAGTTCACATTTGTATGGCTTTTCTCCAGAGTGGATTCTCATGTGATATTTGTAATTGGAAGACTGAGCAAACTCCTTCCCACACTGGTCACATCTGTATGGTTTTTCTCCTGTGTGGATTCGGTAGTGACTGGAGAGTTCCTGTGATGTTTTAAAAGCTTTCTGACACTGGTCACATTGGTACGGCCTCTCATCTCTGTGGACTCGCTGGTGTTGTGAAAGCTGCCTTTGGTTCTAAATGTTGTGCCACACTGTTCACATTCATAAGGTTTCTCTCTAGTGTGGATCCTCTCATGTTCTTTGAGAGAACGATTTTCTGTAAATTTCTGACCACAAACTTCACAGCTGTAAGGTTTGTCTCCAGTGTGGACCCTCATGTGAACTGTAAGTTGATCAGACCGTGTAAAATATGTCCCACACAGGTCACACTTGTACGGTTTTTGTCCATTGTGGATTCTCATATGAGTTTTTAGGTGACTAGACTGTGTAAAACCTTTCCCACACTGGTCACATTCAAATGGTTTCTCTCCAGTGTGGACTCTTTTGTGTTTGACTAAGTAGTTTGACCGTGAAAATTTCTTCTCACAAACATCACAGTTGAATGGTTTTTCTCCAGTGTGGATTGTGGTGTGTCTTTGAGATGTTCTGCTCTAGAAAAACTGTGTCCACACAGGTCACACTCGTATGGTCTTTCTCCTGTGTGAGTTCTGTAGTGTCTTTTGAGCTTGAAAGGACAGAGACATGTCTTTCCACACTGGTCACAGGTGAACCTCATTCTGTTGATGGACTTTGTAGATCTGTCATGAACACAGAAAATTAACATGTCAAGGTATAATCATATTACACTTTAAAATCGTTTGAAGTGTTTGTGTTGAACGGTGGATTTGTTATTAGTGCTCAGTGGTGTCAATTTCATAAGCCTCAGTAAGTTTTGAAATTAAAAGAAGATATGTACAGATACAAAAGTTAATTTGGTGGTTGAGACTTGAACTAAAATCACCAAATCATGACTCACATTTTTTAAAGTTATAATATTCCTGTTTAGAACAGTTTTTGAGTGTTTTACAGTCAAAGCATCAAAGATAACCAGGGTAAGTACAGATCTAGTTCTTTAGTTTAATGCTTTATAAAAATCATAGTATGATCTTGCAGTTAGATTAAGAAAAAAAAATGTAAATCCATGCAGCATTTTGGTCTAATATCAGGGTGATCTCAGAGTCTTGAAAAGTATTAAAAGTTGATCAAATAAACTAGCCTAAAATAAAGCTTTGAAGAAGTAATAAAAAATATTACCGATAATTTGGCCTGTTGATTTATTGTAAAGCAAAACACCAAATTGATTCTGATTTTGATCATTTGACAACATGTTCAGAGCGTGAAACAGGCTACACAACTAATGACATCAAACAAAGTTACAACCAAAGAGACAAGTGGAGAACACAGCTAAACAGTTACATAAGTTACATAAAGCTTTCAAATAATAATTCTGATCTTAATATTAGTCCAAATAATGTTACATTTGTTTTTCTCTGACATGCATCCCCAAATAATTGCTCTAAAAGCACTAAATAAGACGAACTAAAACCTCTAAACTATTGACGTTTTAGAGGCAAAAACTCTGTCCAGGGCTCCTTAAATGGACCTGCAGTTAGATTATAAAGTCATACTCACAGATGTTGCAGCAGGTTCAATGTAGAAGTAACAGCAGAAAGTCCTGAAGAGCTTTGACCAAAGAACAGAGTCTGAAGGTTCAGTCCCTCTAAAGTTTAGGCTGGTTCCTGTCCCAAAAAGAGCTGCTGCTGTGTCTCTGCCCTTCACTGTGTCTGGTCTGTCTCTGCTGCTCCTTTTATCCCCCTCCTCCCGCTTCTGTGAGACAAACAACACAATGCTTACTTTCCATTGGCCCACGTCAGCCAATCAGAAGTGTTTAGGGGCGGGTACTCTTGCAACACCCACATGAGACCAATTCTGTTGTAAATAAATCTACCTATTAATGGTCTTGGAAGTTGATAAAGTTAAAAAACAAAACTAAAGATTCATTACATTTCTTTATATGTCCGTGCTGAAACAATATCTTTTTATGAATGAACTGTGCATTGAGTTAACTTGTAAAGCTCTAGATGTAAATATCTTGTGAGAGTGCTATATGTGAAATGTATTGTTTTTACCCAGAGTTAGCTGTTAAAAAGACAAATTTTGATTATTTATATATGTTTTCTCTCTTATTCTACAATATATGATGGACAGATGAGTTTTTCAGACACATTCAAAGACACACACAAATTTAAAATACAGTAAAGTAATAGGTCAGATGTGTAAATAGCTTAATTTTCTCTCTTCTTGAACTGACATGACCTGACAGTAATCAAAAGAGAAATTGCAGTCATTTCTAAGCCACTTGTACATATGCAACCTATCTTTACAAAGTGGTTCTTTTCCAAATGAAATGAAAATAGCAAAAGTCATACCCTTGTACAAGACTGGAGATAACCACCACTTCACAAACTACAGATCTATTTCAGTTCTCCCACAGTTTAAAAAAAATTTAGAACAAGGTTTTTTTTTGCAATTGTCTGGTTAATTTTCTGAAAAAAATAAATATACCAAGAGACAAACAATATGGATTTAGAATCATCCGGTCTACCTCACATGCCTTGATGCTTTAGACACAAAAAAACATGCTTTAGGAGTGTTTGACTTTACAAAGGCATTTGATACAATAGATCATAAACTCCTATTAGACAAACTAGAAAAGTTTTGGATTCGGATTGTGGCCCTACAGTGGTTGGAAAATTATTTAAGCAATAGTCAACAGTTTATGAAGTTGGGAAACCACCAGTCAGATAATTTACACATTGTGTGTGGAGTGCCACAAGGCTCAGTGCTCGGCCCAAACATATTCAATATTTATATTCATGATTTATGTAAAACCTCTAAAACACTCGAGTTGATCTTATTTGCAGATGACACAAACATAATTGGAACAGGAAGTTAAACCAGCTCATAGAAAGTTTCAACACAGAGTTAACTCAAATTAAATTATGGTTTGACATGAACAAGCTGTCAATTAATCTAAATAAGACAAAAATGATGATAATTGAAAAACAAACAAACAGATATTTCAGTAATATAAATAGATGGAATTAGTATAGAAAATGTAAAAGAGAGAAATGTCTTAGGAGTCATTATCGATGACAAAATTGGCAGGTCATCATATCAAATAAAATATCCGGGAATATTTTTATTTTGGCTAAAGCAAGACACTATATAAAGAAAGAAACTATGTATTTGCTGTTTTGTTCTCTGGTTATTGTGCATTGGTGTGGTGGAAATACGTACAAAAGCTACTTACAACCTCTCTTCATTCTGCAAAAACGGGCCATAGGATTAAATAAGGTAGAGTATATTGAACACACCAATCCTCTGGTTTATAAAGTAAAAATATTAAAATTGTTTAATGTATAAAATTGTATAAATGTATAAAATTAGACAAAAATGAATACCAGACCATTTAGTAAAAATGTTTAGTGATAGAGACAACAAATACAACTTAAGAGACACATTAAACTTCAAAAGCGAGAGACACAGAACAACAATGAGACAAACGAGCATAAGAATCAGGCGAGTGAAAGTGTGGAACAAACTAAAACAACGTCCAGACATTAAACTATTTAAAAGGGAATGTAAACTAATGATCTTCTAATATTAATGTACAGTGGCATGAAAAAGTTTGTGAACCTTTTGAAATTTCACACATTTCTGCTTAAATCACCATCAAATATATTCTGATCTTTGTCAAAATTACACCAATGAAAAACAGTGTCTGCTTTAACTAAAACCACCCAAACATTTATAGGTTTTCATATTTTAATGAGGATAACAGGCAAACAATGACAGAAGGAGAAAAAAAAGTAAGTGAACCCTTACATTTAATAACTGGTTACACCCCCTTTGGCAGCAATAACTTCTACCAGACACTTCCTGTAGTTGCAGATCAGTCTGGCACATCGATCTGATCAATTTTGGACCATTCTTCTTAAAAAATTGCTGCAGTTCAGTCAGATTCTGGGATGTTGGACATAAATTGCTGTTTTGAGGTCATGCCACAGCATCTCAAGTCAGGACTTTGACTTGGCCACTCCAGAATGTGTATTTTGTTCTTCTGAAACCATTCTCAAGTTGATTTACTCTTGTGTTTTGGATCATTGTCTTGTTGCAGCTTCTTTCCTCTTTTAAGCTTCGACTGTCTGACAGACAGCCTCAACTTTTCTTGTAAAACATCTGATAAACTTTTGAATTCATTTTTCCACTAATGATTACAAGTTGTCCAGGCCCTGAGGAAGCAAAACAGGCCTAAACTATAATTTTCACTCCACCAGGCTTCACGGTGGGAATGTGGCGTTGATGTTGGTGAGCTGTTTAATTTTTCCTCTAAACATGACGTTGTGTGTTTCTCCCAAATAATTCAATTTTAGCTTCATCAGTCCACAAAATATTTTGCCAGAAATTCTGTGGAGTGTCTAGGTGATTTTTTGCGAACATTAAACGTGCAGCAATGTTTTTTTAGACAGTAGTGGCTTCCTCTGTGGAGTCCTCTGATGAGCACAATTCTAGACTGTTGTTTAACATGTAGTCAGTGTAAACACAGAGATACTGGACTGTGCCAGTACGTTCTGTAAGTCTTTAGCAGACACTCTAGGGTTCTTTTTTACTTCTCTGAGTATTCTGCGCTGAACTTTGGGCGTTATTTTTGTTGAAAGGCCACTCCTCAGGAAAGAAGCAACAGTGCCAAGCTCTCTCCATTTGTACATAATTTCTCTAATTGTAGACTAATGAACATCCAGACTTTTAGAGATGGTTTTGTAACATTTTCCAGCTTTATACAAATCTACAATTCTAGATTGCAGGTCTTCAGACAGCCATGATGAACAACAGACATTGCTTCACATCAAGACACAGTGTTTACCAGGAGTGTCTTTTATAGTGGGCAGGGCAGCTTTAAGCCATTCCTCAGTGATTGGACACACTCTGACTTAAATTGTTTGGTAAAATTTGGAAATAATTGCTCTTAAAGTCTCCTTAGGCAGAAGGTTCACTTACTTTTTCTTTCCCCTTTTGTCAATGTTTGCCTGTTATCCTCATTAAAAAAAAGTAAACCTATAAATGTTTGGGTGGTTTTAGTTAAAGCAGACACTGTTTTTTCATTAGTGTGATTTTGACAAAGATCAGAATATATTTGATGGTGATTTTAAGCAGAAATGTGAGACATTTCAAAAGTTTCACATACTTTTTCATGCCACTGTATATGTCTTTATCAATAAGAAAGATTGAATATAACTCAGAGACACATATGTTGTACCACCTCCCTTGAGAACGGGGGTAGGATTAAAACTTGCATTTATTCTGTGTGTCTGTAACAAAGGTAATCCTGTGTTTGATGAGCTAATGTAGACATGGAGATGCAAAGAGAAGAAAAGCATCAGTTGTCTCACAGTGGGGTGTTTCTGTTCCAACAGCAGAGCTAAAACATCAGCATTAGAATAACAAAGGAAAGCATGTGGTGGTTCTTTGGGGGAGATGGGCTGAGGCAGAGGTGTGAAGGGTTGAGGTAGGGGGCATTGTTTAAGTCTCAAGGTGAAGTCATGTGTCTGAGGTGGAGGAGAGAAAAATCTTAAGACTGTTATTTACACAACCATTCACATTGGTTTTGGTTTCATTAGAATTACTCATATGTTAACATGCAGGACGAGAAAACTGAAGCTATGACCCAGTCTAATTTGAATAGAATTTCTAAAATGCAGGTAAACTCTGAACTTTGGGATGGATCTGAATGTCCTCAACTTAATCTCATACACACACCTGGAGAAGTCTGATTGTAGTGGGAGCACTGCTGCATGTAACAGCACAGTCTGATCACGAGAGAAATTAAGCTCCATAAAACAAGAAACCGTTAGAAGGATGATGAACATATTGAACTGGATTACAAAATGCACAGAGGTCACAGATTCCAATTTTTGTCTTTATTCAAGTTTATTTTGTATGTTTAATATGATACAAATAATGTTAATTTGTACACACTTCTGTTGTTTTATTCATTTATTCTCAGAGATGGTAGAGCTTCATGAACAGAGATATAAACTGCAAAAGAACACATAGAATGTATATAATATACAGTATATACTATATGACTCCTGGCTTTTTTCTGATTTAAACCTGGTTTAGAAGCAAAGAACAGGTTTGGTGCTCTAAATGTGGTGAAAAATCACTGGTTTGATTTTGGGTTAAAGTATCACATGATGAAACTCAAACTACAAACTACACAGATTGAAAACTATTAAGGAAACTTTGTTTGTAGATCACAATTTGTTCTTAAAATCATTTAATGTAAAAAAAAAATGTAGAAAAAAATCTATGATCACCTCATGCAACAGAGATAAATATGAAAAAAAACAAAACAAAAACTATTAAAATGCTACAGCTTCAGCTCCAGCCATCATCACTACGGCTACAATTTAATAAACTACAAAAATAACACAATGGCAGAACCAACTGCTGCCACAAGTGGTCAGTATTTATCACATTTCATTGAACATCAAACAAAACTCAGATACAGTTAAACTAAAAAGGGGGGTCTTGAGCCTGCTCTTAAAAACATGAACGTTCTCATAAAACACATCCTGGATCCAGCGTCTTTGTCCTTAAGGCCTTTAACACATTATACATTTTTACAGGACCAACTTCACCTCTTTATAAAGTAATAAAGGGACAGGCATCAGGAAGCTGCTATAGGCCCATTTCAACCTTTGAACACAAACATCACAGTTAGATCTCTGGATGTTATGGTCTGTTACTGCTAAACTTAAATCAAACTATTAAAAATGTTATATTTAACACACTGAACCAGAAAATGTCTGATTAAATGGTTTATTGTAATAGTTTGCAAAGACAAAAAAACATAACAATTCCTAATCTTCTCATAATAATGTAATTAATCAATTTCAGAAATTGCAGAGAAATTAACCATTAACCAGGAAAAAACTTAAAAAACAAAACAAAAAAAAACAATAAAATTATAACTTGCACTCAACCTCCGTTTGCATTAACATGACACCTATGAATAGAAAATACTGATAGTGTCTTTCAGTGAGTTTAAGAGAACAAACTTCATTTGTGTTTTAGATGAAAACAGCAAAACTTGAAAAAACTAAATCAAAAAGAAAATACAAAAATAAAGTTATGGTCTGGTAGAACTTCCTATAGTAAACATTTGCAACAAACAATAATACAAAAAAAAAACAAAAAACCTCCATATAACCATATAAAAACATAGCCAGAGTACAATTGTTCAAAAATATACAACAGACCACAATGTACTTACAAGCTTTGAATAAAAAAGTTTAATTTCAACACATACTCAATTATCTGGATCTACACTGGTCTTTTACTTCTCAGTCTGGAGTCTCTGAAGTGTGATCTCCAGCTTTTTGAGTCTGACTTTGGGTGCACTTGATCCAGCCTCAGCAGCTCTGTCTCCTTCAGTTTGTTCAAGACGACGCACCTTCAGATGATCAGGTTTTCTGAAAGTGTTGTTCTGGTCAGAGCTGCAGCTTTTCTCTGCAGAATGACAGATTTTAATATGTTGATGATGATTTGACTCAAAACTAAAAGCCTTTCCACACTCTCCACAGACAAATGGTTTCTCTCCAGTGTGGATCCGACGATGCTTTGTGAGGTCTGATGAACTTCTGAAGGTTTTACCGCAATGTTCACATTTGTAAGGCTTTTCTCCAGAGTGGATTCTCATATGACGTCTGTAGGTGGAAGAATGAGTAAACTCCTTACCACACTGGTCACATGTGTATGGTTTTTCTCCTGTGTGAGTTTGGTAGTGTGTGGAGAGATGGACAGATGTTTTAAAAGCCTTTTCACACTGGTCACATTGGTACGGCCTCTCATCTCTGTGGACACGCTGGTGTTGTGAGAGCAGCCCTTTTATCCTAAATGTTGTTCCACACTGATCACACTCAAAAGGTTTCTCTCCAGTGTGGATACTCTCATGATCTTTGAGATGTGAATTACGTCTAAATTTCTGACCACAAACCTCACAGCAGTAAGGTTTGTCTCCAGTGTGAACTCTCATGTGAACTGTAAGTGAACCGGAATGTGTAAACTTCTTCTCACAAAGCTCACACTTGTACGGTCTTTGTCCACTGTGGATTCTCATATGTTTTTTTAGGCTACTAAACTGTGTAAATCTTGTCCCACAGTGGTCACATTCAAATGGTTTCTCTCTAGTGTGAACTCTCATGTGTTGAACTAAGATGCTTGACTGTGAAAATGTCTTCTCACAAACATCACAGTTGAAGGGTTTTTCTCCAGTGTGGATTCTGGTGTGTCTTTTGAGATGTTCTGCTCTAGAAAAACGGTGTCCACACAGGTCACAGTCGTATGGTCTTTCTCCTGTGTGAGTTCTGTAGTGTCTTTTGAGCTTGAAAGTTGTGGGCCATGTCTTTCCACACTGGTCACAGGTGAACCCCATTCTGTTGATGGACTTTGTACATCTGCCATAAAAACATAACAATACCATGTCAAAATTACATTAATATTAAACTTTATAATCGTTTGAAGTGTCTGTGTTGAACAGTGTATTATTCATTTGTGTTTAGTGGTGTCAATTTCATAAGCCTCAGTAAGTTATGAAAATAAAAGAAGTTAAAATAAAAAACATGATGATTGAAACTTGAACTAAAATCACCAATTCAGGAATCACATTTATTTAAAGTTAGAGTCTCGTTGCCACAACAACATAAAAACAGTTTTAAGTGTTTTACAGTCAGAGCGTCAAAGATAACCAGTGTGTACAGATTTTAACTACAGTTTTTTTCAAGAGTTTGTTCAAAACGCCCCCATAACCAATTTCCACATTTTTATAAACATACAAAAATCAAACTGTTGTAATTCATTTCAATTGTTTTGCTTTAAAAAAAGACCCACAGAAGTGTTCAGCTGCAATATTTAGAAGTAAAATTAAACAATAGTGCATATAACTGACACAGGCAATGTAGAGTTGACTTTTCTAAAAAAAAAAAAAGACAAATCAAGTCAAGTTTTTCCATCTTAATGCTTTCTAAAAAAAATAATTGTTTGATCTTACAGTTAGATTAAGAAAAAAAATCTAAGCAGCAGTTTGGTCTTATATCAGGGTTATCGCAGAGTCTTAAGAGTATTAAAAGTTGATGAAAATAAACTAGCATAAAATAAGGCTTTGAAGAAGTAATAAAAAATATTAATCATAATTTGGTCATTTGATTTGTTGTAAAGCAAAACACCAAACTGATTCTGATTTTGAGCATTTAACGACATGTTCAGAGCATGAAACAGGCTACACAACCAATGACTTTAAACTAAATTACAGACAAAGAGACAGACAAGTGGAGAACACAGCTATGCTGAAAAAAAGTCCCATTAATTATAATTCTGATTTTATTACTAGTCCAAATAATAAGTTTGTGTTCTTCTGACATGCAACCCCAAATAATTGCTCTAAAAGCACTTAAAAAGACGAACTTAAACCTCTAAACTAGTGAGGTTTTAGAGGCAAAGACTCTGTCCAGGGCTGCTATTTAACTTAAATGGAGCTACAGTTAGATTATAAAGTCATACTCACAGATGTTGCAGCAGGTTCAATGTAGAAGTAACAGCAGAAAGTCCTGAAGAGCTTTGACCAAAGAACAGAGTCTGAAGGTTCAGTCTCTCTAAAGTTTATGCTGGTTCCTGTCCCAAAAAGAGCTGCTGCTGTGTCTCTGCCCCTTCACTGTCTCTGGTCTGTCTCTGCTGCTCCTTTTGTCCCTCTCCGCCTGCTTCTGTGAGACAAACAACACAATGCTTACTTTCTATTGGCCCACATCAGCCAATCAGAAGCCTTTGAGGGCGGGCACTCTTGCAGCACTCACATGAGACAAATTCTGCTGCCCTAAAACTACACAATAATACTATTGTTAAAAGTTAGAAAACTAAATATTCATTATAATTATTTATCTCTCTGCTGAAAAAGGCTATTAATAAATGAATTGTGCATTGACTAGGTGTAAAAATGTACATATAAATATCTTGTTGTGAGAGTGCTATGTTAAATGTTTTGTTCCAGGTTTAGCTGTTAAAAAGCATTTATTCTGTGTGTCTCCAATAAAAATAATTCTGTTTGTGATAATCTAATGTAAACATGGAGTAGCAAAAGAGAAGTCATGTGTCTGAATCAGAGACAAAGGAAACTCAACAATGTTATTTCACTACAAAAACAACCATTCACAACTGAACTCTTACTTTTCGTATGTAACATGCAGAAACTTTAAGATAAGGCCCACACATTGAACTGTAATTTTCAGCTTCCAAGTGTTATATGTGCCAAAAGAGCAGTTACAAACAGAAAAAAAACACCTTTAACAATATTTACTTTGATTAATTTTTTACAGCTTGTTTCTACAAACTGGAGGCTATTCCAGTGACTTTGGGCCTTAGATCAGTTCTGTTCTGGTTTACAGGCAAGAGAGTAAACCAAATGATCTTGCAGGCTGTATTGTGTTGAACTAAATATTGTTAATACTGTTTACTTATTACTGTTCATAAAATTCTTTGTACAGTTTCACAGTTTGTTTCTGGGACATGTCTGAATATTGATAACAATTAATTGGATTTCCGAAAACTAATTCACGAGACCTGAATGGGGATGTTCGGGTTGGAAGTGGGAGTAAGACCAGGGTTGCCAGATTTTCAGATAGAAACAATTATATGTCACAGCAAAAAACTATTAAGAGAGAGGGCTATTTTTGTTAAAATGCCTGACTACATTCATCTAAAACTCAAATGAGAACTGTTTCTAAACACTTTGTAGCACAATTGGCTGGACTCTTTGTGAAGCTGAGATTCTGTAGTTTTAGCCTCTGATGTCTGATTAACTCTAGTTTTAAGTGAGAAGAAGCCCTGGACAAAAGAACATCAGGTTTTTAGTCCGCCTAAAGTTTCTTTAGTAAAACTAAAAATCAGTATAGCCTCGGCCAGAATGACACTATTTGACATATTTTGGGTTTTGCCAATTCCTCTTCAAAAGCTGAAGCTGTATTAACTTAACCCTTCTGTTGTCTTTGTAAAGGCTACACCTTTGTTCCTCTCTAGGCCATTTTCACCTGAACTTTGTGGGTCTGTTACAGTGGGATAAAATAATGTTGAGCAACTTATTTTGTTTTCATCTTGTAATTTAGCTTCTTTCTGACATGTTACCACAACTTTTTCATATATATTTCATTTTTTCGGGAAAATGTTGGTAATTTATGCAAAAAAAGTCATTTTAGGCCGTTTATTGAATAAAGGGGAACAAACTAGTTGAGGGAAACGCAGCAGTGGTTGTCTAAGTTTGACAGAAATGTTATTTTTCCAGCTTTTGTACTTTTTTCTGGTGAGAGAAAGTCACACATCTGGATTGCAATATAAACTTATTACACATAAAATGTTTATCAAACACAATTTAAATAAATATAGGTACTTTTTGGGTTTGTCTTATTTATTTAACCTTTTTCCAATTAAAAAAAGTATTTAGGTTTAAATTTAACAAATCGAAATGTTCTGTTTACATTAAAATAACAACCAATTGTAACTTATTTAGTCAGTCAGTTTTGATTCATGTATGAGGACAAAATCAAACTTGCAATACACACTTCGGCTCTTTGTATCATTATAGTTTATGTGAATATTTTGTTTAAAACTTAACAAAACTGCTTACATGAATGCAAGCCAAAGCATGAACTTAAAAGTGCTTAAAAGTTAAGGTGCTGCTTACAGGAATACAAAGACACTTAACTTGAACTTAAAAAATGCCTATTCCAATTAAGGTTTTTACATGAAAGCAAAGAGACTTGGGGGTGGCCAGAGGCGTGGCCAGCAGTTAGCTTTTTGATAAGCTAATGTAAACATGGAGATGCAAAAGAGAAGAAAAGCATCAGTTGTCTCACAGTGGGGTGTTTCTGTTCCAACAGCAGAGCTAAAACATGAGCATTAGAATAACAAAGGAAAGCACAACCATTCACTATTGAACTGGTTTCATTAGAATCACTCATATGTTAACATGCAGGACGGGGAAACTGAAGCTATGTCCAGTCCAATTTGCATTTCTAAAGTGCAAGTAAACTCTGAACTTTGGGATGAATCTGAATGTCCTGAACTGAATCTTTCAAATTCAATAAACACATGTGGAGAAGTCTGATTGTAGTGGGAGCACTGCTGCATGTAACAGCACAGGCTGATCACGAGAGACAATAAACTCTATAAAGCATCAACCACAATAACAGAAGCAGAATTATAAACACATTGAACTGCACAGAGTTTACAGTTTCCACCTTTTGTCTTAATTCAAGTTTAGTTTTTATGTTTATTATGCTACAAATTATGTTAATTTGTACAAACTTCTGCGGGTCTATTCACTCACTCTGAATAGACCCACAAATATAAACAGTAAAATAACAACTTAGACTGTATATAACATGAAATTATCATAGAAGAATATGCATTATGACGTCTGGCTTTTTCTGGTTTAATCCTGGTTTAGAAGCAGAGAAACAGGTTTGGGGACTTAACTGTGATGAAGAAGCACTGGTTTGATTTTGTGTTAAAGCATCACTGATAAAGCTCAAACCGTTATAGCAAAAGAATAAAAATCAGAATGACAATTATCAAAGAAACTTTATTTGTAGATGACAATTTTTGGTCACAGTAGTTTAATGAATAAAAAAGTGGAAAAGATGAGAAACAAAACTAAATATTTTAAAACGCTACAGCTTCAGCTGTGGCCACCATCACTACAGCTACAATTAAACATCCTACAACAATAACACAAAGACAGAACCAACTGCTGCCACAAGAGCTCAGTATAGAGGTTATGCACTGACATTTTATTCCTAAAATGCTTAGCAACATTTAGAATGAGTGGCATTTCTTCAATGTATGCCTTTGTTGTCGTGGCAACGGCTTGTCTGCTACAAGCTTGTCTGCTAACAACAGTTGATGATTTACGACATTAACGGCAACAAACAGACTCAAAAACATATTTTTAAGAAGAAAAAGGCAATAAGTTCAACTTCATGTGATTTCAATGTCTGTGATAAATGTTAGAAGCTAAAGTCTTGTTGTTTATCTGCTTTGCTGATGACTTTATTTTCTTTTTTACATATCAGTTACAAACCTAGTGCTCTGTAGACTTGTTATGGGTTGAATTTGTTATTAACTTATCAGTTTATTTTTCCTGTTTTAGCTGTTTATTAAACTCTTACAAGAGAAAATGTCCTTTCTCTCTATGAACTCTGATGCATCGTTGCCACTCATCTCTCACATTTAGAATACTGTGATGTCACCTGCATAACCTCTATTAAATAAACTACAAATATAATACAATGGCAGAACCAACTGCTGACAGTCAGTATTTGTTACATTTTATTTATTCTCAGAAAAAAACCTCTCAGATACAGTTAAACTAAAAAGGTGGGTCTTGAGTCTGCTCTTAAAAACATGAACGTTCTCATAAAACACATCCTGGATCCAGCGTCTTTGTTCTTAAGGCCTTTAACACATTATACATTTTTACAGGACCAACTTCAGCTCTTTATAAAGTAATAAAGGGACAGGCATCAGGAAGCTGCTATAGGCCCATTTCAACCTTTGACCACAAACATCACAGTTAGATCTCTGGATGTTATGGTCTGTTACTGCTCAACTTAAATCAAACTATTCAAAACTTGCTTGGAATTTTATATTTAACACACTGAACCAAAAAAAGTCAGATAAAATGGTTTATTGTAACACTTTGCAAAGACAAAAAACATAATAATTCATAATATTGTGATAACAATGACAAAATGAAACTTATTTTGTAATTCGATTAAGACTTCTAGATAAAAAAAAAAAAAAATTGCATTTTTCGGCAAGTTTTAGCTTCATGTGAACAGTTTCAGAAATTATCGAAAAATGAACCATAAACCAGAACAAAACTTCATTTTAACAGTTAAAAGAAAAAACAATAAAATTATAACTTGCACTCAACCTCAGTTTGCATTAACATGACTCCTTATGAACACAAAATACTGACAGTGTCTTTGAACAAGAAGATTATTCATTCAGTGAGTTTAAGGGGGAAAAAAACTTTATTTGTGTTTTACATGAAAACTTTACAACCTGTAAAAAACTAAATCCAAAAGAAAATACAAAATTAAAGTTCAGGTCTGGTAAACATTTGCACCAAACAATAGGAACATTAAAAAAAAAAGCAACATCCATATGTGAGTAAAGCATTTTTTAACTACGTAAAAACATAGCCAGAGTACAATTGTTCAAACGTAAAAAAAAAAAAAACAGACCAAATTGTACTGACAAGCTTTGTAAAGTAGAAAACATTTTATTTTAAACATATGCTCAGTAATCTGGATCTACACTGGTCTTTACTTCTCAGTCTGGACTCTCTCAAGTCTGATCTCCAGCTTTTTGAGTCTGACTTTGGGTTCACTTGATCCAGCCTCAGCAGCTCTGTCTCCTTTAGTTTGTTCAAGACGACGCACCTTCAGATGATCAGGTTTTTTGAAAGTGTTGTTCTGGTCAGAGCTGCAGCTTTTTTCTGCAGAATGACAGATTTTAATATGTTGATTATGATTTGACTCAAACCTAAAAGCCTTTCCACACTCTCCACCAACAAATGGTTTCTCTCCAGTGTGGATCTGACGGTGCTTTGTGAGGTTTGCTGAACTTCTGAAGGTTTTACTGCAGTGTTCACATTTGTATGGCTTTTCTCCAGAGTGGATTCTCATGTGACATTTGTAACTGGAAGAGTGAGCGAACTCCTTACCACACTGGTCACATCTGTATGGTTTTTCCCCTGTGTGGATTCGGTGGTGAATGGAAAGGTCCTGTGATGTTTTAAAAGCCTTCTCACACTGGTCACATTGGTATGGCCTCTCATCTCTGTGGACACGCTGGTGTTGTGAGAGCAACCGTTTGGTCCTAAATGTTTTTCCACACTGATCACACTCAAAAGGCTTCTCTCCAGTGTGGATCCTCTCATGTTCTTTGAGAAACTGCTCTTGTCTAAACTTCTGACCACAAACTTCACAGTTGTAAGGTTTGTCTCCAGTGTGGATTCTCATGTGAACTGTAAGGTGACCAGAGTCAGTAAATTGCTTATCACAAAGCTCACACTTGTATGGTCTTTGTCCATTATGGATTCTCATATGAGTTTTTAGGCTACCAGACCCTGAAAATCTTGTCCCACACTGGTCACATTCAAATGGTTTGTCTCCAGTGTGGACTCTCATGTGCTGGACTAAGTGGCTTGACTGTGAAAATTTCTTCTCACAAACATCACAGTTGAATGGTTTTTCTCCAGTGTGGATTGTGGTGTGTTTTTTTAGATCACCTGCTGTAGAAAAACTGTGTCCACACAGGTCACACTCGTATGGTCTTTCTCCTGTGTGAGTTCTGTAGTGTATTTTGAGCAGGGAAGCATAGGGACATGTCTTTCCACACTGGTCACAGGTGAACCCCATTCTGATGATGGACTTTGTAGATCTGCCATATAAACAGAAAATGAACATGTCAAAGTTTTAATGATATTAAGCTTTATTAGAGTTTGAAGTGTCTTTGTTGAACAGTAGATTTTTTATTTGTGTTTAGTGGTGACAATTTCATAAGCCTCAGTAAGTTATTAAACTAAAAGAAGTTTTGTACAGTTAAAAAAGGAAATATGGTGATTGAGACTTGAACTAAAATCACCAATTCATTTATTTAAAATTATTAAAAAGCTTAAAAACATTTTTATGTTTTACAGTCTAACCATCACAGATAACCAGGGTGTGTACAGATTTTAACTGAAGGTTTTACACGTTTTTGTTCAAAACGCCAAAACCAATTGCCACTTTACATGTTTATAAACACAGAAAACAGTTGTCATTCCACTTTTTAAATTTTGTTTTGGTTAATCAATATTCAGTGACAACCAACAGATCCACAGATTTTTTAAGTGTTCAGCTGCATTATTTAGAAGTAAAATTAAATAATAGTGCATATAACTGACAAAGTAAATGTAGAGATTGAGAGAAAAAAACAAAAACAAGCAGCTGTCTGGTCCAATATCAGGGTGACCGCAGAGTCTTAAAAGTATTAAAAGTTGATCAAATGAACTAGCCTAAAATAAGGTTTTAAGGTTTTTTTAATATGGTTTTTAATAAGAAGTAATAAAAAATATTCATCATAATTTGGTCATTAGATTTGTTGCAAAGCAAAACACCAAATTGATTCTGATTTTGATCATTTGACGACATGTTCAGAGCGTGAAACAGGCTACACAACCAATGACATTACATTAAGTCACAAACAAAGAGACAAGCAAGTGGAGAATCCAGCTATGCTAAAAAAAAAGTTACATAAAGCTTTTAAATAATAATTATAATCTTATTCCTAGTCCAAATAATGTTACATTTGTTTTCCTCTGACATGCATCTCCAAATAATTGGTCTAAAAGCACTAAATCAGAGGAACTAAAACTCTAGGGCTGCTATTGAACTTAAATGGAGCTACATTTAGATTATAAAGTCATACTCACAGATGTTGCAGCAGGTTCAATGTAGAAGTAACAGCAGAAAGTCCTGGAGAGATTTGACCAAAGAACAGAGTCTAAAGTCCCTCTAAAGTTTATGCTGGTTCCTGTCCCAAAAAGAGCTGCTGCTGTGTCTCTGTCCCTTCACTGTCTCTGGTCTGTCTCTGCTGCTCCTTTTGTCCCTCTCCTCCTGCTTCTGTGAGACAAACAACACAATGCTTACTTTCTATTGGCCCACATCAGCCAATCAGAAGCCTTTGGGGGCGGGCACTCCTGCAACACCCACATGAGACAAATTATGCTGTCCTAAAACTAAATCTACACAATAATGCTCTTAGACGTTGGTAAAAGTTACAAAACTATAGATTCATTATAGTTATTTATCTCTCTCTGCTGAAAAGTGCTGTTTATATCTTAATTGTGCCTTGACTAGGTAATTTGTAAAAATGTACATTTAAATATCTTGTTGTGCTATGTGTCAAATGTTTTGTTTTTGCCCAGGTTTAGCTGTTAAAAAGCATTTATTCTGTGTGTCTCTAATAAAAGAATTATTTTTGATAAGCTAATGTAGACATGGAGTAGCAAAACAAAAGTCACGTGTCTGAGGCGGAGACAAAGGAAACTCAACAAAGTTATTTCACTACAACAACAACCATTCACAATTAAACTCTTACTTTTCGTATGTTACATGCAGAAAATTAAAGATAAATCCCACACATTGAACTGCAGCGTTTCCAGCTTCCAAGTCTTATATGTCCAAAAAAGAGCAGTTACAACAGAAAAAAAATATACGTAAAAAAAAAAAACACCTTTACATCTTTAATTAATTTCATTCATTCATTTTCTACAGCTTGTTTCTACAGACTGGAGGCTATTGGGCCTTAGATCAGTTCTGTTCAGGTTTACAGGCAAGAGAGTAAACCAAATGATCTTGTAGGCTGTTTTGTGTTGAACTAAATATTGTTAATACTGTTTATTACTTATTACTGTTCATAAAATTCTTTGTACAATTTCACAGTTTGTTTCTGGGACATGTCTGAATATTGATAACAATTAATTGGATTTCCGAAAACTAATTCACGAGACCTGAATGGGGATGTTCGGGTTGGAAGTGGGAGGAAGACCAGGGTTGCCAGATGTTCAGACAGAAACAATTATATGTCACAGCAAAAAACTTTTAAGAGAGAGGGCTATTTTTGTTAAAATGCCTGACTACATTCATCTAAAACTCAAATGAGAACTGTTTCTAAACACTTTGTAGCACAATTGGCTGGACTCTTTGTGAAACTGAGGTTCTGTTTTAGCCTCTGACTGATTAACTCTATTTTTAAGTGAGAAGAAGCCCTGGACAAAAGAACATCAGGTTTTAAGTCCGTATAAAGTTTCTTTAATAAAACTAAAAATCAGTATAGCCTCGGCCAGAATGACACTATTTTACATATTTTGGGTTTTGCCAATTCCTCTTCAAAAGCTGAAGCTATTTTCATTAAAAATAGTTTTAGGGACCCATATTAACTTAACTCTCCTATTGTCTTTGTAAAGGCTACGCACCTTTGTTCCTCTCTGGGCCATTTTCACCTGAACTTTGTGGGTCTGTTACAGTGGGATAAAATAATGTTGAGCAACTTATTTTGTTTTCATCTTGTAATTTAGCTTCTTTGTGACATGTTACCACAACTTTTTCATATATATTTCATTTTTTGGGGAAAATATTGGTAATTTATGCAAAAAATGTCATTTTAGGCCCTTTATTGAATAAAGGGGAACAAACTAGTTGAGGGAAACGCAGCAGTGGTTGTTTAAGTTTGACAGAAATGTTATTTTTCCAGCTTTTGTACTTTATTCTGGTGAGAGAAAGTCACACATCTGGATTGCAATATAAATTTATTACACATAAAATGTTTATAAAACACAATTTAAATAAATATAGGTACTTTTTGTGTTTGTCTTATTTATTTAACCTTTTTCCAATTAAAATTGTAACTTAGTCAGTCAGTTTTGATTCATGTATGAGGACAAAATCAAACTTGCAATACACACTTTGGCTCTTTGTATCATTATAGTTTATGTGAATATTTTGTTTAAAACTTAACAAAACTGCTTACATGAATGCAAGCCAAAGCATGAACTTAAAAGTGCTTAAAAGTTAAGGTGCTGCTTACAGGAATACAAAGACACTTAACTTGAACTTAAAAAGTGCCTATTCCAATTAAGGTTTTTACATGAAAGCAAAGAGACTTAGGAGTGGCCAGAGGCGTGGCCAGCAGTTAGCTTTTATAAGCTAATGTAAACATGGAGATGCAAAAGAGAAGAAAGCATCAGTTGTCTCACAGTGGGGTGTTTCTGTTCCAACAGCAGAGCTAAAACATCAGCATTAGAATAACAAAGGAAAACATGTGGTGGTTCTTTGGGGGAGATGGGCTGAGGCAGAGGTGTGAAGGGTTGAGGTAGGGGGCATTGTTTAAGTCTCAAGGTGAAGTCATGTGTCTGAGGCGGAGGAGAGGGAAACTCAACACTGTTATTTCACTAAAAACACAACCATTCACTATTGAAATGGTTTCATTAGAATCATTCATATGTTAACATGCAGGACGAGAAAGCTGAAGCTATGGCCCAGTCCAATTTGCATTTCTAAAAAGCAGGTAAACTCTGAACTTTGGGCTGAATCTGAATGTCCTGAACTGAATCTTCCAAATCTCATAAACACACGTGGAGAAGTCTGATTGTAGTGGGAGCACTGCTGCATGTAACAGCACAGTCTGATCATGAGAGACAATAATGTTTAAAAATGTAAAAGAAAATATATGATCATTTCATGCAATAGGAAAAAATATGAAAAAAACAAACAAAAAAAGCCACTAAAATGCTACAAATTCAGCTCCAGCCATAATCACTACGGCTAAATTTAAAGAAATTACAATTATACCACAATGGCAGAACCAACTGCTGCCACAAGAGGTCAGTATTTATCACATTTTATTGAATATCAGACAAAACATCTCAGATACAGTTAAACTAAAAAGGTGGGTCTTGTGCCTGCTCTTAAAAACATGAACGTTCTCATAAAACACATCCTGGATCCAGCGACTTTGTTCTTAAGGTCTTTAACACATTATACATTTTTACAGGACCAACTTCACCTCTTTATAAAGTAATAAAGGGACAGGCATCAGGAAGCTGCTATAGGCCCATTTCAACCTTTGACCACAAACATCACAGTTAGATCTCTGGATGTTATGGTCTGTTACTGCTCAACTTGAATCAAACTATTCAAACTTGCTGGGATTTTTTTTTTTTTTATTTAACACACTGACCAAGAAAATGTCTGATTAAATGGTTTATTGTAATACTTTGCAAAGACAAAAAACACAACAATTCATTATAAATTTATGAAAAAGTTTTAGTTTCATGTGAACAGTTTCAGAAATTACTAAGAAATGAACTATAAACCAGAACAAAACTTAATTTTAACAGTTAAAAAAAAAAAAAAAAAAAAATGACTTGCACTCAACCTCAGTTTGCAATAACATGACTTCTTATGAACACAAAATACTGACAGTGTCTTTGAAGATTATTATTCTTTCAGTGAGTTTAAGGGGAAAAACAACTTCATTTGTGTTTTACATGAAAAAGTGACAACTTGTAAAAAGTAAATCTAAAAAACAAAAAACTAAATTAAAGTTCAGGTCTGGTAGAACTTCCTATAGTAAACATATTCAACAAACAATATTAACATACAAAGGTAGCAATATTCATATATGAGTAAAGATAATGCTAAAATACATTTTTTAAAACTATGTAAAAACTTCAGGTGTCAAATTTGTGCATTAATTGAGATTAATTAATTACACATTAATCGAGTTAATTTTTTTTAAATAATTTTATATGTTTTCTCTTTTACATTCACATTCAAAAACACACACAGTATTAAAATACAGTCAAAAGTAGTATGTCAGATTTGTAAATAGCTTATTTTTTTCTCTTCTTGAACTGACATGACATGATAGTAATCAAAAGAGTAACTGAAGTCATTTCTAAGCCACTTGTACATATATGCAACCTATCTTTATAAAGTGGTTCTTTTCCAAATGAAATTAAAATTGTAAAAGTCATAACCTTGTACAAGACTGGAGATAAACACCACTTCACAAACTACAGATCTATTTCAATTCTCCCACAATTCTCAAAAATCTTTAAAACAGTTTTTAGCAATTGTCTGGTTAGTTTTCTGAAGAAAATAAATATGTTATCAGAAAAACAACATGGATTTAGAACCAACCGGTCCACCTCACATGCCTTGATAGACCTCACAGAAGAAATGCTTTAGACACAAAGAAATATGCTTTAGGAGTGTTTGACTTTACAAAGGCATTTGATACAATAGATCCTAAAGTCCTATTAGACAAACTAGAAAAGTTTTGGATTCAGGGTGTGGCCCTACAGTGGTTGGAAAATTATTTAAGCAATAAACAACAGTTTATGAAGTTGGGAAACCACCAGTCAGAATGTTTACACATTGTGTGTGGAGTGCCACAAGGCTCAGTGCTCGGCCCAAACATATTCAATATTTATATTCATGATTTATGTAAAACCTCTAAAACACTAAAGTTGATCTTATTTGCAGATGACACAAACATAATTGGAACAGGAACTTAAACCAGCTCATAGAAAGTTTCAACACAGCGTTAACTCAAATTAAATTCTGGTTTGACACGAACAAGCTGACAGTTATTCTAAATAAGACAAAACTGATGATGATTGAAAAAACAAACAAATAATTCAGTAACACAAATAGAAGGAATTAGTATAGAAAAAGTAAAAGAGACAAATTTCCTTGGAGTCATTATCGATGACAAAATTGGCTGGTCATCTACAGTTAAATATCAAATAAAATATCCAGGAATATTTTTATTTTGGCTAAAGCAAGACACTATATAAAGAAAGAAACTATGTATTTGCTGTTTTGTTCTCTGGTTATTGTGGATTGGTTTGGTTGAAATATGTACAAAAGGTACTTACAACCTCTCTTCATTCTGCAAAAACGGGCCATAGGATTAAATAAGGTAGAGTATATTGAACACACCAATCCTCTGGTTTGTAAAGTCAAAAATATAAAAATTGTTTAATATAGTGGAATTTCAAATATTGCAATACATGTATAAAATTAGACAAAAATGAATACCAGACCATTTAGTAAATATGTTTAGTGATAGAGACAACAAATATAACTTAAGAGACAAATTAAACTTCAAAAGTGAGAGACACAGAACAACAATGAGACAAACGGGCATAAGAATCAGGCGAGTGAAAGTGTGGAACAAACTAAAACAACGTCCAGAAATTAAACAATTTAAAAGGGAATGTAAACTAATGATCTTCAAATATGAATGTATATGTCTTTATTAATAAGAAAGATAGAATATCACTCAGAGACACATATGTTGTACCACCTCCCTTGAGAACGGAGGAAGGATTAAAACTTGCATTTATTCTGTGTGTGTCTGTAACGAAAGTAATCCTGTGTTTCATAAGCTAATGTAAACATGGAGATGCAAAAGAGAAGAAAAGCATCAGTCGTCTCACAGTGGGGTGTTTCTGTTCCAACAGCAGAGCTAAAACATCAGCATTAGAATAACAAAGGAAAGCATGTGGTGGTTCTTTGGGGGAGATGGGCTGAGGCAGAGGTGTGAAGGGTTGAGGTAGGGGGCATTGTTTAAGTCTCAAGGTGAAGTCATGTGTCTGAGGTGGAGGAGAGGAAAACTCAACACTGTTATTTACACAACCATTCACATTGGTTTTGGTTTCATTAGAATCACTCAAATGTTAACATGCAGGCGGGAAAACTGAAAGCTATGACCCAGTCCAATTTGAATAGGATATCTAAAATGCAGGTAAACTCTGAACTTTGGGATGAATCTGAATGTCCTCAACTTAAATCTCAAAACACATGTAGAGAAGTCTGATTGTAGTGGGAGCACTGCTGCATGTAACAGCACAGTCTGATCACGAGAGAAATTAAGCTCCATAAAACAAGAAACCGTTAGAAGGATGATGAACATATTGAACTGGATTATAAAATGCACAGAGGTCACAGATTCCAATTTTTGTCTTTATTCAAGTTTATTTTGTATGTTTAATATGACACAAATAATGTTAATTTGTACACACTTCTGTTGGTTTATTCATTTATTCTCAGAGATGGTAGAGCTGCATAAACACAGATATAAACTGCAAAAAAACACATAGAATGTATATAATATACAAAAATATACATTATGACTCCTGGCTTTTTTCTGATTTAAACCTGGTTTAGAAGCAAAGAAACAGGTTTGGGGATCTAAATGTGGTGAAAAAGCAGTGGTTTGAGTTTGGGTTAAAGTGTCACATGATGAAACTCAAACTACAATATTAAAATATAAAAATACAGATTGAAAACTATTAAGGAAACTTTATTTGTAGATCAAAATTTGTTCTTAAAATAATTTAATGTAGAAAAATGTAGAAAAAAAATCTATGATCACCTCATGCAACAGAGAGAAATATGAAAAAAACAAAACAAAAACTATTAAAATGCTACAGCTTCAGCTCCAGACATCATCACGACGGCTACAATTTAATAAACTACAAAAATAACACAATGGCAGAACCAACTGCTGCCACAAGAGGTCAGTATTTATCACATTTTATTGAATATCAGACAAAACTCAGATACAGTTAAACTAAAAGGTGGGTCTTGAGCCTGCTCTTAAAAACATGAACGTTCTCATAAAACACATCCTGGATCCAGCGTCTTTGTTCTTAAGGCCTTTAACACATTATGCATTTTTACAGGACCAACTTCACCTCTTTATAAAGTAATAAAGGGACAGGCATCAGGAAGCTGCTATAGGCCCATTTCAACCTTTGACCACAAACATCACAGTTAGATCTCTGGATGTTATGGTCGGTTACTGCTAAACCTAAATCAAACTATTCAAAACGTTATATTTAACACACAGAACCAGAAAATATCAGAAAAAATGGTTTATTGTCATAGTTTGCAAAGATAAAAAAACATAACTCAACCTCAGTTTGCATTAACAAGACTACTTATGAACACAAAATACTGATAGTGTCTTTGAATAAGATTATTCTTTCAGTGAGTTTGATACATGAAAAATTGAGAACTTGTAAAAAAAAATAAATAAATAAATAAAATACAGAACTGGTAGAACTTCCTATAGTAAACATTTGCCACAAAAATAAGAACATTAAAAAATCCATATGCGAGTAAAGCATTTTTTTTAACTGTGTAAAAACATAGCCAGAGTACAATTGTTCGAACATGTAAGACAAACCAAATTGTACTGACAAGCTTCCTGAAGTAGAAAAAAGTTTAATTTATAGGCTCAATGATCTGGCGCTACACTGGTCTTTACTTCTCAGTTTGGACTCTCTGAAGTCTGATCTCCAGCTTTCTGAGTCTGACTTTGGGTTCACTTGATCCAGCCTCAGCAGCTCTGTCTCCTTTAGTTTGTTCAAGACGACGCACCTTCAGATGACCAGGTTTTCTGAAAGTGTTGTTCTGGTCAGAGCTGCAGCTTTTCTCTGAAAAATGACAGATTTTACAATGTTGATGATAATTTGATTCAAACTTAAAAGTATTTCCACACTCTCCACAGGCAAATGTTTTGTCTCCAGTGTGGATCCGACGGTGTTTTGTGAGGTCTGATGAACTTCTGTAGGTTTTACTGCAGTGTTCACATTTGTATGGCTTTTCTCCAGAGTGGATTCTCATGTGATATCCGTAGTGGGAAAACTGAGCAAACTCCTTCCCACACTGGTCACATCTGTATGGTTTTTCTCCCGTGTGAATTCGGTAGTGTCTGGAGAGTTCCCCTGATGTTTTAAAAGCCCTCTCACACTGGTCACATTGGTATGGCCTCTCATCTCTGTGGACACGCTGGTGTTGTGAGAGCAGCCCTTTGGTTCTAAATATTATTCCACACTGATCACACTCAAAAGGCCTCTCTCCAGTGTGAATCCTCTCATGATCTTTGAGATGCGACTTACGTCTAAACTTCTGACCACAAACTTCACAGTTGTAAGGTTTGTCTCCAGTGTGAATTCTCATGTGAACTGTAAGGTGACCAGAGTCAGTAAATTTTTTTTTTTTTTTTTTTTTCTATTGTTTGCACGAATACAGCATAGACAAGTAAACATACTTTCATCATATCATGTAAGTGCAGGGGGAGACAAAAAGCTCTTTAGAGCTTATATTAAAGCCTCCACCTAAAAAGTTACCAAAGTTACATAATAGGCTACTGAAACTGTGCAAAAAAACAAAAAAACAAAAACAAAAACAAAATATATAAATTACATTTATATGCACATGTTAAATAAAAACATACAATTCATTTACAGATAAGAGACTCTCTCAAGGAGTTTTTAAAAGATCTTTCTGATATGTCGCCTGAAGACAGATGTGAAAACTGGCTCCACATTTTACAGCCTCTATAGCGCAAACAAAATTGACCTCTTGATGTGACACATTTTGGAAAATGCAATTGAGCATTTTGACGAGTATTATACTGATGAATCTCCCTATTTGTTTGAAAGTAAAATATGAAATGTTCAGGGATAGTATCTTGATTAAGTTGAATTTTATACATAAAAATACAAATTTGATAAATATTAATATCATAGATGTCAAGAATTTTCAGTCTACAAAATAATTTTGCAGAGGAAGTTAAGGCTTTTGAATGAGTAGCAATTCGAACTAAACGCTTTTGCACCATCAACAATTTGTTTAGAGTCGATGGGAAAGTGCTTGCCCACACAATATTACAATACGACAGATAAGGGTAAATTAAACTGTAATATAAAGTAAGTAAAGCTTTTGAATCCAACAAACAGCTGACTTTTCTTATAATACCAAGAGATTTGTTAATTTTTCTAGTCACCCAGTCAACATGCTCTTTCCAGTTCAGGCTGTCGTCAACAATGACACCCAGAAATTTAGTAGAGGAGACACGCATTATTTCAATTGAATCAATTTTAATTTTAAAAGTAGTTGGACATTTTTTTTTACCACAAAATATTATGTAGTTTGTTTTTTTAATATTTATAGATAATTTATTTGTTCTGAACCATTTGTTATAAGCAGATAATCCTGCATTGGTTTTCTTTGTTAGTGTATTAAAATTTGTATCTGAAATTAATAAAGTCGTGTCATCAGCAAACATTATTGGTGTAAACTCATTTGACACAAAACATAAATCATTGATGTATAATAAAAATAAAAACGGACCTAATATGGAACCCTGTGGGACTCCACACTGTACATCAGCTCTGTCAGAATTGCAACCACTAAGACAAACAAATTGAGATCGATTGCAAATATAATTTTGAAGCCACTTAAAAACAGTTTTATTAAAACCATATTTCTGTAATTTTGAAAGAAGAATTGCATGATTGACTGTATCAAATGCTTTTGATAAGTCCAAAAAAATACTGCAAATAAACTGCCCGGCATCTAAAGCTGAGGTAACATTATCTATAAAATGAACTAATGCCATATAAGTACTGTGATGTTTACGAAAACCATATTGATGCTTATAAAAGAATTGAGTTATTATTTACATGAAAGAATAACCTTTTATAAACAACTTTTTCTAGAACTTTTGAAAAGCAAGGTAACACAGAAATGGGTCTGTAGTTGTTGAAACATGCTTTGTCGTCTGCTTTAAACAAAGGAAAAACTTTTGCTACTTTCAGATCCTCTGGTACAACACCTGTACTTAAAGACTGTGAAATGATATGAGTTAATGGCTTTAGAATGGAATGTTTTATTTGTTTCACTAGAAAGGCAGAAAGTCCATCATGTCCAGCAGCAGAGAGTTTTAGTTCGTCAATAATTTCACTAATTTCTTTAATGTCTGGAGGTTGAAAATACAACATTTGTGGAAAATTTAACTGAATATATTTCAGAGGATCTTCATAAGTGAGTGGCATATTCTTTACCAATTCTGGCCCAGAATTGACAAAAAATGTGTTAAATTTCTGTGCTTTGTCTATAGGACTTTCATATGTAGTTGTACCATCACAAAAAACTGAAGGTATGCAAGAGTTTGAAGACGTGCTATCCTTTTGTAATAATTGGTTGATCACCTTCCATGTACCTTTGACATTATTTGAAGTTGCGTTTATTTTACCTGAATAATACTTCTTTCTTGCAGCCCTTAATGCATGAATATAGCTGTTTCTGTATTTTTTATAAGTATGAAGACTAAGAGGGGATGGACTAGAAGCATATTTTTTATACAATTTGTTTTTCTTCCTAAACATTTTCAATAAATCAGATGTATACCAAGGATTGTTGTTTTTTTTACTTTGATTTCTTTGAATAATTTTAACAGGAAAAGAATCATAAAAATTTGTTTCAATTTGTTCCATGAAATATTTGTATGCAATGTCTGGATGTGACTCTTGGTACACTTTCTCCCAGGAAGTATTGCTCATTTTAAATTTAAACTTTTCCAAATTGCGTTTGCTCATGTTCCTTTTAAATTCTGTTGTCTTTTGAGAAGTTTTCTTTACCTTCAGTGAACAAAAATTAAATACTGGAAAGTGATCTGATAGGTCTGAATAAATAATTCCAGATTTATTTGCATTACTTAAATTGTTTGTAATTATATTATCAATCAAGGTTGAAGAAGTGTCACTCACTCTTGTTGGTTTATTGATTAGAGGAAAAAAGTAACTTGAATAGAGAATATTTATAAATTCATCACTATGTGGAACAGTATTATCTTTCAAAATATTTATATTGTAATCTCCCAAGATATAACAGAGCTTATTTTCTAAATTTATGGACTCAAGAGCTTTAGATAAACTTTCAACAAAATCTGTAATACAAAATTCTGGTGGACGATATATGACTCCAACAATAACATTCTTTCCCTCAAAACCAAAAAGTTCCACAAACAGAGATTCAATTTCACTTTTATCAGAAATAAGCCTTAAATCGTTCCTTATTTTAAATTCATAATTATTTTGAATAAAGAGAGCAACACCACCTCCAGCTCTATTCAGTCTTACAGAATGGCATGATTGATAATTATTTAACTTAAAAAAATCACACGTAGCTTCAGTAAGCCAGGTTTCTGATAAGGCAATGACAGTAAATGTGTAATTTAAAGAGTGGAGAAAATGCATAAATTCATCATAATGTTTAGACAAGCTCCGTATATTTAGATGAAAAGTTGAAAATATGTTAGAAGGCAAATTCCTAAAAAAATTGTTACATTTTTTAACAGTATAATAATCACAATTGTCAGAAGTATTATACAGGGTTCGTACAGATTGTATGCTATGATTTTCCATGACTTTTCCATGACTTTTCCAAAACAATTGTCAACATTTCCATGACTTGTTCACACATACGTTTCAATGAAAGATTTATTTTCATTAACTTATTAAGGCCTAAATATATTAATTTCACAGACTTCTAAATATACATAACAAATAAAAATGTTCTAAACTTGGGTCAGTTACAATATACGTAGTCTGATTTCAACAGAAAATCTTTTATTTGTACAGTGTGACTGTGTACCAAATTTCTTGTCATATCAGCTAGTTTATTAAAAAGAAAATAAAAATTTAGCTATAAGATATTGAAGTATGTAATTTGTGACGTAATTTCAGTGCTTTTCTTCTAATATCGCTAAAGATTATAGGATCTTTCTAAATTAGAATACTAGCAAATTAATTTTTCCATTTTACCTTGACATTTCTGTGTTATCTTTAAACCTAATTAAAAGTATTTGATTAAAATGTGTGGTTATCTACTGAACTAACTTAATATAAAGTCCTGAATAATAACATTTCATAATATTTGACAGCAGCCTAGTATGATTAGTTTATTTGTGCTTGTGTGACAGAGGCAGGTAAAACCAGGTGCAATACAGCAGCAGCACATCAGATTAACTTTAGCTGATTTAGCATCATGGTTAGCTTCTGTTAACTCTTACACAAACGGACTTCTATCTGGACACGATGTGTAGTTAGTGAGGAGTTTTAGCGCATTTAGTAACAAAGCTGCTGCTCAAATGAGTCGCACGAAGCCGTTTGAAAACTCGGAAAAAGTTTTGATAGAAGCTAACGCAGCATTGGGCTAGCGGTGCCGCGTGTGCTCGCGCTTAATGCCTTTTCTTAAAAACTCAAATATGAGCAAAATAAGATGAATCCTGGATCATTATTCCCGTGGGTCACAAGTGCGGAGCACTTTGGGCCAAACAACAGACAGGAGTGGACGGAACACGCACAGCAGCCGAATTAGCATCAGCCTCCTCCCTCCGCTCTGCTGAGGAGAGAGAGAGATGCAGCAGGCTGGAGCGAGCGACGCTCACTGACTTAAATAAACTGTGGCGCATTTAAAGCTCTTTTACTAGTTATAATAATTACGTGTATGCACAGACGCTGAAGACGGGAAAGAATTGGTCTCTCTCAAGCCCTGTTTGTTGTCGTTTTCCAAAACTTTTCCAAACCCAGTAAAATTCCAAAACTTTTCCAGGGCCTGGAAATTGGATTTTCAATTTCCATGACTTTTCCAGGTTTTTCATGACTGTACGAACCCTGATTATAAGTAGAAAAAAAGTGAATATCAAGGTCAATTTCATTATTATAATGGTCAGTATAGTCCCAGTGACTGTTTGCAAATATTGGACTTTCAGTCATAGATTAAATAGTGGAGAAAAACTTTCTCAGAGAACAATGCAAAACATTATTCTCCAGACTACAAAACAAGTCAGATTACACATCAAACATTAGCTCGTGCTTGTTGAGGTAAATTACGAGGAGGATGAACAATTAGCTTATCGTATTTTAAATAAGCCACATCACCTCTTTCTCGGGCTGCTTTCATAGCTGGGAGAAGTTCTTTCCTTTCTGCCGGACAGTCTCAGGAAAATCCTCATTAATGAAGATCCCTGTGCCTTTGAGCCTCTTGGCCGGTCCAGCACAGCCATTTTGTCCTTTAGTCTCAGGAATCTCACCACAACAGGGCGAGGTCTCTCCAAGTTTCCAGACAAAGGCTTCCCAGCTCGATATACCCGGTCCAGCTCAATTTTGAGATGATCCAGTTGCAGTTTCTCTATGAAGAGTTTTCTCACTTTGTCTTCACAATCAGCCATAGCTTCTTTTCCAGACTCCTTAATGCCTTCTATGACAATATTGTTGCGTTTTGATTGTCCTTCCAAATGTTCAGCTTTGTCAGAAAATGCAAGAAGGCTTTTGCAGATTGTGTCCAAATCAGATCTGATTTCATTACAGCTCTTTGACAAAGTTGAGGATGAGGCTTTGTAATCATCAAAGTCCTTTTGTGTCATTTCCAGACTTTGTTTGAAATCATACATGAGCTTTGACATATCATCAATTCTCTTGTTTGAAGAGTCCACAAACACCTGCAGACAAGTTTTAAAACTCCTTTCTTGTTGTTCAAGTAAAGTTTTATAAAAGTCTTTTTGCTGATCCAACAATTCACGCACCTGAGTTATGGTGACATACTCCTCTGTGTTGATGCTAACCTTTGGAGGCATGGTGCTAGTCTTGAGAGGCCTACAAAGGCCTAAGCCTCAGTTGTGCAAAGGTATAACTAATTTTCAGACTAAAGAGTTGTATGCACTCCTTAGGTTAAGCAAAGTCCAAGGTAATGTAGAAAGTTAGTATATCTGCCAGGATTCTCTTGATACTTGTTGGATTCAGGAGCAGCATCAGCTCAAAGAGACAGAGCAGCTTCTCACAAAGCTCACACTTGTATGGTCTTTGTCCATTATGGATTCTCCTATGAGTTTTTAAGCTACTGGACTGTGTAAATCTTGTCCCACACTGGTCACATTCAAATGGTTTCTCTCCAGTGTGGACTCTCTTGTGTGACAGTAAGTTGCTTGAGTGTGAAAATGTCTTCTCACAAACATCACAGCTGAATGGTTTTTCTCCAGTGTGGATTCTGGTGTGTTTTTTTAGAGCACCTGCTGTAGAAAAGCTGTGTCCACACAGGTCACAGTTTGGTATGGTCTTTCTCCTGTGTGAGTTCTGTAGTGTATTTTGAGCAGGGAAGCACTGGGCCATGTCTTTCCACACTGGTCACAAGTGAACCTCATTCTGTTGATGGACTTTGTAGATCTGCCATAAACACAGAAAATTAACATGTCAAAGTTATATTAATATTAAACTTTATGAGCGGTTGAAGTGTTTGTGTTGAACAGTGGATTCCCTATTTGTGTTTAGTGGTGTCACTGTCATAAGCCTCAGTAAGTTATAAAAAAAAAAGAAGTTAAAAAATGAAACATGATTATTAAGACTTGACATAAAATCACCAATTCATGAACCACATTTATTTAAAGTTATAATATTCCTGTTTATAAAAGAGGAGTCTTTTTGCCACAACAACATAAAAAACATTTTTAAGTGTTTTACAGTCAGAGCATTAAAGATAACCAGGGTGTACAGATTTTAACTGAAGGTTTTTCAAGAGTTTGTTCAAAACCTCTCCATATCCAATTTCCACTTTACATGTTTATAAACATACAAAATTCAAACAGTTGTAATTCAATGTTTTAAAAATTGTTTTGGTTTAAAAAGGCCCACATATTTCTAGTGTTCAGCTGCAATATTTAGAAGTAAAATTAAATAATAGTGCATATAACTGACACAGGAAATGTAGAGTTGACTTTTCTAAAAAAAAAAAAAAAAAAAAAAAAGAAAATTGTGACAAACCAAGCCATAAGTTCTCCACAAAAAAAAAAAAAAAAATCTTTGTTTGATCTTACAGTTAAATTAAGAAAAAAAAATCTAAGCAGCAGTTTGGTCTGATATCAGGGTAACCGCAGAGTCTTAAAAGTTTTAAAAGTTGATAAAATAAACTAGCCTAAAATGAGGTTTTGAAGAAGTAATGACAAATTTTTATCATAATGTGGTCATTTGATTTGTTGTAAAGCAAAACACCAAATTGATTCTGATTTTGATCATTTAACGACATGTTCAGAGCATGAAACAGGCTACACAACCAATGACTTTAAACTACATTACAGACAAAGAGACAAGCATGTGAAGAACCCAGCTAACATAAATCTTTTAAATAATAATTCCGATCTATTTACTAGTCCAAATAATAGTAAATTTGTTTTCTTCTGAAATGCAACCCCAATTATTTGCTCTAAATGCACTAAATCAGAGGAACTAAAACCTAGTGAGGTTTTAGAGGCAAAGACTCTGTCCAGGGCTGCAATTTAACTTAAATGGAGCTACAGTTAGATTATAAAGTCATACTCACAGATGTTGCAGCAGGTCTGAAGGTTCAATCCCTCTAAAGTTTGTCCCAAAAAGAGCTGCTGCTGTGTCTCTGCCACTTCACTGTCTCTGGTCTGTCTCTGCTGCTCCTTTTGTCCCCCTGCTCCTGCTTCTGTGACACAAACAACACAATGCTTACTGTCCATTGGCCCGCGTCAGCCAATCAGAAGTCTTTAGGGGCGGGCACTCTTGCAACACCCACATGAGACAAATTCTACTGTTGTAACTAAATCTACCTATTAATCGTCTTGGAAGTTAATAAAGTTAAAAAACAACACTAAAGATTCATTACAATTCCTTATATCTCTGAGCTGAAAAATGTTCTTTCTAAATGAACTGTTCATTGAGTTAACTTGTAAAGCTCTAGATGTAAATATCTGGTGAGAGTGCTATATGTGAAATGTATTGTTTTTACTCAGAATTAGCTGGAAAAAATACTATTTTGAATATTATTATTACATATTTTTTTCTCTTTTATTCTACAATAATTGATGGATGGATGAGTTTTTTCAGACACATTCAAAGACACAAACAAATTTAAAATACAGTCAGAAGTAGTAGGTCAGTTATGTAAATAGCTTCATTTTCTCTCTTCTTGAGCTGACATGACATGAAAGTAATCAAAAGATTAATTTAAGTCATTTCTAAGCCACATGTACATATATGCAACCTATCTTTACAAAGTGGTTCTTTTCCAAATGAAATGAAAATAGTAAAAGTCATAACCTTGTACAAGACTGGAGATAACCACCACTTCACAAACTACAGACATATTTCAATTCTCCCACAATTCTCAAAAATCTTACAAAAGTTTCAAGCAATTGTCTGGTTAGATTTCTAAAGAAAACAAATACGTATATTATCAGACAAACAATATAGATTTAGAACCAACCAGTCCACCTCACATGCCTTGAAAGACATCACAGAAGAAATGACAAATGCTTTACTGTATACACAAAGACATGCTTTAGGAGTGTTTGACTTTACAATGGCATTTGATACAATAGATCATAAAGTCCTATTCGACAAACTATAAAAGCTTTGGATTCGGATTATGGCCCTACAGTGGTTGGAAAATTATTAAAGCAACAGATAACAGTTTATGAAGTTGGGAAACCACCAGTAAGAATAGTAGAAGTCTTCAAAGTAGTCATCTGGACAGTGTTTCCGAAGATCAAGACGTTTCGACTCTCATCCGAAAGTCATTTTCAATCTGAATCAGATTGAAAATGATTCAGAACGGGGGAAGGATTAAAACATTTATGTGTGTCTGTAACAAAGGTAATCCTGTTTTTGATGAGCTAATGTAGACATGGAGATGCAAAAGAGAAGAAAAGCATCAGTTGTCTCACAGTGGGGTGTTTCTGTTCCAACAGCAGAGCTAAAACATCAGCATTAGAATAACAAAGGAAAGCATGTGGTGGTTCTTTGGGGGAGATGGGCTGAGGCAGAGGTGTGAAGGGTTGAGGTAGGGGGCATTGTTTAAGTCTCAAGGTGAAGTCATGTGTCTGAGGTGGAGGAGAGGGAAACTCTACACTGTTATTTCACTACAAACACAACCATTCACGATTGAACTGGTTTCATTAGAATCACTCATATGTTAACATGCAGGACTAAATAACTGATGCTATGGTCCTGTCAAATTTGAATAAGATTTCTAAAATGCAGGTAAACTCTGGGATGAATTTGAATGTCCTGAACTGAATCTCCCAAATCTCTTAAACACATGTGGAGAAGTCTGATTGTAGTGGGAGCACTGCTGCATGTAACAGCACAGTCTGATCACGAGAGACATTAAACTCATAAAGCAAGAAACAAACAAATGATCAACCACAACAACAGAAGCAGGATTATAAACACATTGAACTGCACAGAGGTTACAGATTCCATCCTTGGCCTTTATTCAAGTTTAATTTGTATGTTTAATATGATACGAAATATGTTAATTTGTACAAACTTCTGTGGATTTTTATTTTTTTCCTTCTCAGAGATGGTAGAGCTGCATAAGCACAGATATAAACTGTAAAATAACACATAGACTGTATAGATCATACAACTATCATAGAAGGATATACATTTTGATTCCTGGCTTATTTCTAATTAAAACCTGATTTAGAAGCAGAGAAACAGGTTTTGGGACCAACTGTGGTGAGGAAGCACTGGTTTGAATTTGGATTAAAGTGTCACATGATCAAACTCAAACTAATAAAGTAAAATATAAAAATACAGAATGAAAAGTATTAAAAAACTTTGTTTGTAGATCACAAGTTGTTCTTAAAGTTTTTTTAATGTATAAAAATGTAATTATCTCATACAACAGAGAAACATATGAAAAATAAAACAAAATCTTTTAAAATGCTACAGCTTTAGCTCCAGCCACCATCACTATGGCTACAAATATATAAACTATATTGGTTGGATAAAACACGTCGGAAAAAGCTTAATGATATCATAAAAACTTCCAAATGACTCAAATGATAAATAAGCCTACCTGAATAACTAAAACTTATCAAACATTAACTGACTTAATTTTCACAAAAAAACCTGAAAGAAAAGCAAAAACGTACAACTTAATCACAGGATTTACCTGATCATAATCTCATACACTTGCAGTAAAAAAATTAAAAAAGGATAGATTTAAGATCCAGGAAGACTAAATAATCATATATCTTTTATTCCTCCAAAGGATCTCCAGCTTGTAGAAAATGAAATCAGGATAACAAAATGGAACGACATAATTCAAAATAAATTGTGCGAACAAGCATGCACTGATTTAACTCTAACACTTCAAAATATTTACTCAAGTTTACAAAAACAAAAAAAATAAAACAAAATAAAAGGATCTTGCCATGGTTTACTGGTGAAAGTTGGAAAAAGAAAACAAAGGGATGCCTCATTTAAAAAATATATAAAATCTGGGCTCTCAACTGATCATTTAATCTACAAGAGTTTAAGAAACAAGGTAACATCTTTGATTAGAAAAGTCAAAGCAAATCATTTTCTCAGTTTGATAAAGGAAGCAAGAGGGAATAGTAAACTTTTATGGAAAAATGTTGATAAACTACTTGGTAAACGTAAGAATACATATGAGGACATACAACTTAAAATAAATGGTAGAATTGAAAAAGAAAATGCAATTATTGCCATGATTTTTAATGAATATTTATTAGCTCCGTTCAAAAATTAACACAATCTTTTACCAAATTGAGTATATGCAACTCCTCCTTAATTAATAATTCAATGGCATTTAGTTTGACACCAGCCAATGAAGGAATGGTAGGTAGAATGATTGAAAAATTAAATACAAGTAAAGCTTAAGATTTTTTTGGGATGGATAGCGTATTTCTAAAACATACAAGGACCCCTTAAAGTTGGTTATTTCTAAAATCGTTAACCAATCAATAAGGGACAGTGTAGAGTACTGTGTGCATCTAAATGCACTGGTTACTGATCGGGCTTCAACTGAGCTGAAAACATAACGATTCGCCATAGTGGCGTACAAAACTAAACTTTTTCAATATAAATGCATAAAAATTTCTGAAAAAGAAAACATAAAATTTTTCTGCAAATTTTAGTTTCATGTGGACAGTTTCAGAAATTACCGAGAAATGAACCATCAACCAGGACAAAACTTAAATTTAACAGTGACAAGAAAAAAACAATAAATAGGACTTTCACTCAACCTCAGTTTGCATTAACATCACTCCTTATGAACACAAAATACTGACTACTGTACTGACTACTGAATACTGTGTCTTTGAACAAGAAGATTATTATTTCAGTGAGTTTAAGGAGAAAAACCTAATTTGTGTTTTAGTTGAAAACAGCACAACCTGTAAAAAACAAAAAAAATAAATAAATAAAATAAAAATAAAAAAATAAAAATTACATTTTATGTCTGATAGAACTTCATGTAGTAAACATTTCATTCAAAAAAATAATAAAATAAAAAGGTAGCAATATTCATATGTCAGTAAAGATGATAAAAAGCATTTTTAAAAAAAAACTATGTAAAAACATAGCCATAGTACAAAAAATATAAAAACAGACCAATATGTACTAACAAGCTTTGGATAAAAAAGTTTAATTTAACACATACTCAGTGATGTGATTCTACACTGGTCTCTACTTCTCAGTCTGGATTCTCTGAAGCCTGATCTCCAACTTTTTGAGTCTGACTTTGGGTTCACTTGATCCAGCCTCAGCAGCTCTGTCTCCTTTAGTTGGTTCAGAACGATGCACCTTCAGATGATCAGGTTTTCTGAAAGTGTTGTTCTGGTCAGAGCTGCAGATTTCTCTGCAGAATGACAGATTTTAATATGTTTATGATGATTTGACTCAAACATAAAAGCCTTTCCACACTCTCCACAGACAAATGGTTTCTCTCTAGTGTGGATTCGACGATGGTTTGTGAGGTTATCTGAACTTCTGAAGGTTTTACTGCAGTGTTCACATTTGTGTGGCTTTTCTCCAGAGTGGATTCTCATGTGACTTTTGCAGTGGGAAGACTGAGCAAACTCCTTCCCACACTGGTCACATCTGTATGGTTTTTCTCCTGTGTGGATTCGGTAGTGAATGGAGAGTTCCCGTGATGTTTTAAAAGCCTTCTCACACTGGTCACATTGGTATGGCCTCTCATCTCTGTGGACACGCTGGTGATTTAAGAGCTGCCCTTTGGTCCTAAATGTTGTTCCACACTGATCACACTCAAAAGGCTTCTCACCAGTGTGCATCCTCTCATGTTCTATGAGAAGACGATTTTCTGTAAATTTCTGACCACAAACCTCACAGCTGTAAGGTTTGTCTCCAGTGTGGATTCTCATGTGAACTGTAAGGTGACCAGACTGTGTAAATTCTGTCCCACACAGGTCACACTTGTATGGTCTTTGTCCACTGTGGATTCTCATATGAGTTTTTAGGCTACAAGACTGTGAAAATCTTGTCCCACACTTGTCACATTCAAATGGTTTCTCTCCTGTGTGGACTCTCATGTGTGAGACTAAGTGGCTGACAGTGAAAATTTCTTCTCACAAACATCACAGCTGAATGGTTTTTCTCCAGTGTGGATTCTGGTGTGACTTTTGAGACCACCTGCTGTAGAAAAACTGTGTCCACACAGGTCACACTTGTATTGTCTTTCTTCTGTGTGAGTTCTGTAGTGTATTTTGAGCTTGAAAGTTGTGGGCCATGTCTTTCCACACTGGTCACAAGTGAACCCCATTCTGTTGATGGACTTTGTAGATCTGTCATAAACACAGAAAAGTAACATGTAAAAGTTATAATCATATTAAACTTTATAATCATTTAAAGTGTCTGTGTTGAACAGTGGATTTGTTATTGGTGCTTAGTGATGTCAATTTCATAAGCCTCAGTAAGTTATGAAATTAAAAGAGGTTTTGTACCGTTAAAAAAAATAAAATTTGGTGATTGAGAAATAAACTAAAATCACCAATTCATGACGCACATTTATTTAAAGATATACTATTCTAAAGAATAATATATATTAATATTAAGTTTGTTTGCTTCTGACATGAAACCCCAAATATTTGCTCTAATACCCTAAATTTAAAACCTCTAATTTTGTGAGATTTTAGAATCTGTCCAGGGCTACTATTTAACTTAAATGGACCTACAGTGAGATTATAAAGTCATACTCACGGATATTGCAGCAGGTTAAATGTAGAAGTGACAGCAGAAAGTCCTGAAGAGCTTTGACCAAAGAACAGAGTCTGAAGGTTCAGTCCCTCTAAAGTTTAGGCTGGTTCTTGTCCCAAAAAGAGCTGCTGCTGTGTCTCTGTCCCTTCACTGTCTCTGGTCTGTCTCTGCTTCTCCTTTTGTCCCTCTCCTTCTGCTTCTGTGAGACAAACAACACGGGGCTTATTTTCTATTGGCTCGCATCAGCCAATCAGAAGCCTTTGGGGGCGGGCACCATGCAACGCCCACATGAGATAATTTATACTGTCGTAAAACTAAATCAAGTTAGCAAACTATAGATTCATTATAATTATTTATCTCTCTCTGCTGAAAAATGCTCTTTATAACTGAATTGTGCATTAGGTAAATTGTAAAAATGTACATGTAAATATCATGTTAGAGTGCTATGTGTTCAATGTATTTTTTTTTCCACCGGTTTAGTTGATAAAAAAATTTTGCTTTGAAAACTATTTTTATATTCTCACTGTTTTTCAAATAGATAGATTGATAGAGCTTGAATTTATTCTGTGTGTCTGTAATGAAGGCGGGCACTCTTGCAACACCCACATGAGACAAATTCTACTGTTGTAACTAAATCTACCTACCTTGGAAGTTGATAAAGTAAAAAAAAAAAAACTAAACTAAAGATTCATTACAATTCTTTATATCTCTGTGCTGAAAAATATATATATTTTTTTTAATAAATGAAATTTGCACTAAGATAACTTGTAAAGCTCTAGATGTAAGTATCTGGTGAGAGTGCTATATGTCAAATGTATTGTTTTTACTCAGAATTAGCTGGTAAAAAGATAACCTGGAGATAACCCCCACTTCACAAACTACAGACCTATTTCGATTCTCCCAAAATTCTCAAAAATCTTAAAAAATGTTTTTGCAATCGTCTGGTTAGTTTTCTGAAGAAAATAAAAATATCATCAGACAAACAATATGGATTAAGAACCAACCGGTCCACCTCACATGCCTCGATAAACCTCAGAGAAGAAATGACAAATGCTTTAGACACAAAGTATTTGTTGCAAACTAGAAAAGTTTTGGATTGGGGGTGTGGCCCTACAGTGGTTGGAAAATTATTTAAGCAATAGACAACAGATTGTGAAGTTGGGAAACCACCAGTCAGAATGTTTACACATTGTGTGTGGAGTGCTACAAGGCTCAGTGCTCGGCCCAAACATATTCAATATTTATATTCATGATTTATGTAAAACCTCTAAAACACTAAAGTTGATCTTATTTGCAGATGACACAAACATAATTGGAACAGGAACTTAAACCAGCTCATAGAAAGTTTCAACACAGAGTTAACTCAAATTAAATTATGGTTTGACATGAACAAGCTGTCAATTATTCTAAATAAGACAAAATGATGATAATTGAAAAACAAACAAATAATTCAGTAATACAAATAGAAGGAATTAGTATTAAAAAAGTAAAAGAGAGAAATTTCCTTGGAGTCATTATCGATGACAGAATTGGCTGGTCATCTACAGTTAAATATCAAATAAAATATCCAGGAATATTTTTTTTTTGGCTAAAGCAAGACACTATATAAATAAAGAAACTATGTATTTGCTGTTTTGTTCTCTAGTTATTGTGCATTGGTTTGGTTGAAATACGTACAAAGGCTACTTACAAGCTCTCCTCGTTCTGCAAAAACGGGCCATAAGATTAAATAAGGTAGAGTATATTGAACACACCATTCCTCTGGTTTATAAAGTCAAAAATATAAAAATTGTTCAATATAGTGGAATTTCAAATATTGCAATACATGTATAAAATTTGACAAAAATGAATACCAGACCATTTAGTAAATATGTTTAGTGATAGAGACAACAAATATAGCTTAAGAGACAAATTAAACTTCAAAAGTGAGAGACACAGAACAACAATGAGACAAACAAGCATAAGAATCAGGCGAGTGAAAGTGTGGAACAAACTAAAACAACGTCCAGACATTAAACTATTTAAAAGGGATATTAATGTTTATGTCTTTATCAATAAGAAAGATTGAATATCACTCAGAGACACACATGTTGTATCACCTCCCTTGAGAACGGTGGAAGGATTAAAATTTGCATTTATTCTGTGTGTCTGTAATGAAAATAGTCCTGTTTTTGCTAAGCTAATGTAGACATGGAGATGCAAAAGAGAAGAAAAGCATCAGTTGTCTCACAGTGGGGTGTTTCTGTTCCAACAGCAGAGCTAAAACATCAGCATTAGAATAACAAAGGAAAGCATGTGGTGGTTCTTTGGGGGAGATGGGCTGAGGCAGAGGTGTGAAGGGTTGAGGTAGGGGGCATTGTTTAAGTCTCAAGGTGAAGTCATGTGTCTGAGGCGGAGGAGAGGGAAACTCAACACTGTTATTTACACAACCATTCACATTGGTTTTGGTTTCATTAGAATCACTCAAATGTTAACATGCAGGCGGGAAAACTGAAGCTATGACCCAGTCTAATTTGAATAGGATATCTAAAATGCAGGTTAACTCTGAACTTTGGGGTGAATCTGAATGTCCTCAACTTAAATCTCAAAACACATGTAGAGAAGTCTGATTGTAGTGGGAGCATTGCTGCATGTAACAGCACAGTCTGATCACGAGAGAAATTAAGCTCCATAAAACAAGAAACCGTCAGAAGGATGATGAACATATTGAACTGGATTATAAAATGTACAGAGGTCACAGATTCCAATTTTTGTCTTTATTCAAGTTTATTTTGTATGTTTAATATGATACAAATAATGTTAATTTGTACACACTTCTGTTGGTTTATTCATTTATTCTCAGAGATGGTAGAGCTGCATAAACACAGATATAAAATGCAAAAGAACACATAGAATGTATATAATATACAGAATATACATTATGACTCCTGGCTTTTTTCTGATTTAAACCTGGTTTAGAAGCAAAGAAACAGGTTTGGGGATCTAACTGTGGTGAAAAAGCACTGGTTTGATTTTGGGTTAAAGTATCACATGATGAAACTCAAACTACAAAAGTAAAATATAAAAATACAGATTGAAAACTATTAAGGAAACTTTATTTGTAGATCACAATTTGTTCTTATAATCATTTAATGTAAAAAAAATGTAGAAAAAAAATCTATGATCACCTCATGCAACAGAGAGAAATATGAAAAAAACAAAACAAAAACTATTAAAATGCTACAGCTTCAGCTCCAGCCATCATCACTACCGCTACAATTTAATAAACTACAAAAATAACACAATGGCAGAACCAACTGCTGCCACAAGAGGTCAGTATTTGTCACATTTTATTGAATATCAGACAAAACAACTCAGATGCAGTTAAACTAAAAAGGTGAATCTTGAGTCTGCTTTTAAAAACATAAACGTTCTCATAAAACACATCCTGGATCCAGCGTCTTTGTTCTTAAGGCCTTTAACACATTATACATTTTTACAGGACCAACTTCACCTCTTTATAAAGTAATAAAGGGACAGGCATCAGGAAGCTGCTATAGGCCCATTTCAACCTTTCAACCACAAACATCACAGTTAGATCTCTGGATGTTATGATCTGTTACTGCTAAACTTAAATCAAACTATTCAAAACTTGTTGGGATTTATTTTATATTTAACACACTGACTCAGAAAATTTCAGATTAAATGGTTTATTGTAATACTTTGCAAAGACAAAAAACATAACAATTCATTTTACATTTCTGAAAAAGATTTTGTTTCATGTGAACAGTTTCAGAAATTACTAAGAAATGAACCATAAACCAAAACAAAACTTAATTTTAACAGTTAAAAGAAAAAAATATTTATATACAGTGCCTTGCGAAAGTATTCACACCCCTTGAACTTTTTTACATTTTCTCTTATTATGACCACAAAAATCAAACATATTTCACTGAAACTTTATGTGAAAGACCAACACTAAGTTGCACACAATTGTGAAGTGGAAGGACAGTCATACATGATCTATTTTTTTTTTAACAAATAAAAAGCTGAAAAGTAGGTGTGCAAAATTATTCACCCCCCTTTTCTTCTGAGTGCAACACATTACTTTTAGAGGCTTTAGAAGATTCCAGTGCTGACCTAACAAATAAATAGAGTCCACCTGTGTGTAATCTACTCTCAGGATAAATGTAGCTGTTCTGTAAAAACCTCAGAGGTTTGTTTGAGAGTATTGGGGAGCAGTCAGCACCATGAAGACCAAAGAACACACCACACAGGTCAGGGATAAAGCTCTGAAGGAGTAAAAAGCAGGATTAGGTTATAACAAGATTTCCAAGACTCTAAACATCTCACGGAGCACTGTTTACACCATCATCCATAAATGGAAGGAGTATGGCACAACTGAAAACCTACCAAGACCAGGCCGTACACTTAAACTTACAGTCTGAACAAGGAGAAAACTGGTCAGAGATGTAGCCAAGAGGCCCTTGGTGACTCAGGAGGAACTGCAAAGATCTACAGCTCAGGTTAGAGAATCTGTCAACAGTACAACTTTTCGTCGTGCACTACACAAACCTGGCCTTTATGGAAGAAATCCATTGCTGAAAGAAAGCCATAAGAAATCCCGTTTTTTTTTTTTTTTCATTCATTTTCTACCGCTTAATCCCGTTAGGGGTCGCGGGTGACTGGAGCCTATCCCAGTGACTTTGGGCCTTAGGCGGGGAAACACCCTGGACAGTGGCCAACTTGCCGCATGGTTAGACAGACAACCATTCACTCTCTCATTCACTCGCTAAGGTAATTTACAGTGATGTCCAATTAACCTAAACATGCATGTTTTTGGAGGTGGGAGGAAACCGGAGTACCCGGAGAAAACCCACGGTGACACGGGGAGAACATGCAAACTCCATCCAGAGAGATCGTGAGATGTTGATATGGTCCGACCCGGGAGTCGAACCCACGACCTCCTTATTGGGAAGCCAGAGCACTCTGCTACCGTGCAATCCCGTTTTCACTTTGCCAAAAGCCATGTGGAGGACACAGTAACCATGTGGAGGAAGGTGCTCTGGTCAGATAAAATCAAAATTGAACATTTTGGCCAAAATGCAAAACCCTATGTGTGGCAGAAACCTAACACTGCTCATGACTCTGAATGCACCATCCACACAATCAAAAATACAAGTGCCAGCAATATGTTCTGCACATGCTTTTCTTCAGCAGGGACAGGGAATATGGTCAGAGTTGATGGAAAGATGGATGGAGCCAAATACAGGGCAATATTGGAAGAAAACCTATTGGAGTCTGCCAAACATTTGAGACTGGAGCGGAGATTCATCTTTCAACAGGACAACGTCCTCAAACATAAAGCCAAGGCTACATTGGAATGGTTTAAAACAAAACATATTCATGTCTTAGAATGGCCCAGACAAAGCCCAGACCTAAATCCAATCGAGAATCTGTGGCAAGATCTGAAAACTGCTGTTCACAAACACACTCCATCTAATCTGACTGAGCTGGAGCTATTTTGCAAAGACGAATGGGCAAAAACTTCAGTCTCAAGATGTGCAAACTGGTAGAAACATACCCAAAGAGACTTGGAGCTGTAATTACAGCAAAAGGTGGTTCCAGAAAATATCGACTCAGAGGGTGTGAATAATTTTGCACGCCTACTTTTCAGGTTTTTATTTGTAAAAAAATAATGAACAATGTATGACTGTCCTTCAACTTCACAATTGTGTGCAACTTAGTGTTGGTCTTTCACACAAAGTTTCAGTGAAATATGTTTGATTTTTGTGGTCATAATAAGAGAAAATGTAGAAAAGTTCAAGGGGTGTGAATACTTTCGCAAGGCACTGTATATAACTTGCACTCAACCTCAGTTTGCATTAACATGACTCCTTATGAACACAAAATACTGTCAGTGTTTTTGAGGATTATTCATTCAGTGAGTTAAAGAGGGGAAAACAACTTAATTTGTGTTTTACATGAAAACTTGACAACTTGTAAAAAACTAAATCTAAAAGAAAATACAAAATTAAAGTACAGAACTGGTAGAACTTCCTAAAGTAAACATTTTCAACAAACAATATTAACATACAAAGGTAGCAAAATTCATATGTGAGTAAAGATAATGCTAAAATGCATTTTTTAAACTATGTAAAAACATAACCAGAGTACAATTGTTCAAAATTGTTTTGACAAGCTTTGTAAACATTTGTAAAGTGTAAAAAAGTTTTATTTTAACATACTCAGTGATCTGGATCTACACTGGTCTTTTACTTCTCAGTCTGGACTCTCTGAAGTCTGATCTCCAGCTTTTTGAGTCTGACTTTGGGTTCACTTGATCCAGCCTCAGCAGCTCTGTCTCCTTCAGTTTGTTCAAGACGACGAACCTTCAGATGATCAGGTTTTCTGAAAGTGTTGTTCTGGTCAGAGCTGCAGCTTTTTTCTGCAGAATGACAGATTATAATATGTTGAAAACGATTTGACTCAAACCTAAAAGCCTTTCCACACTCTCCACAGATAAATGGTTTATCTCTAGTGTGGATCTGACAGTGCCTTGTAAGGTTTGATGAACTTCTGAAGGATTTACTGCAGTGTTCACATTTGTATGGCTTTTCTCCTGAGTGGATTCTCATGTGACATTTGTAATTGAAAGACTGAGCAAACTCCTTACCACACTGGTCACATCTGTATGGTTTTTCTCCTGTGTGGATTCGGTAGTGTTTGGAGAGGTCACATGATGTTTTAAAAGCCTTCTCACACTGGTCACATTGGTATGGCCTCTCATCTCTGTGGACACGCTGGTGTTGTGAGAGCATCCCTTTGGTCCTAAATGTTGTTCCACACTGATCACAGTCATAAGGCCTCTCTCCAGTGTGGAACCTCTCATGGTCTTTGAGACGCGACTTGTGTCTAAACTTCTGACCACAAACTCCACAGCTGTAAGGTTTGTCTCCAGTGTGGATTCTCATGTGATCTGTAAGTGAACCAGACCGTGTGAAATCTGTCCCACACAGGTCACACTTGTACGACCTTTGTCCATTGTGGATTCTCATATGAACTTTAAAGTGACTGGAATCTGCAAATCTTTTCCCACATTGGTCACATTCAAATGGTTTCTCTCCAGTGTGGACTCTCATGTGTTTGACTAAGCTGCTTGACTGTGAAAATGTCTTCTCACAAACATCACAGTTGAATGGTTTTTCTCCAGTGTGGATTCTGGTGTGTCTTTTGAGATCACCTGCTGTAGAAAAACTGTGTCCACACATGTCACAGTCGTATGGTCTTTCTCCTGTGTGAGTTCTGTAGTGTCTTTTGAGCTTGAAAGCCGTGGGCCATGTCTTTCCACACTGGTCACAGGTGAACCCCATTCTGTTGATGGACTTTGTACATCTGCCATAAAAACATAACAATACCATGTCAAAATTACATTAATATTAAACTTTATAATCGTTTGAAGTGTCTGTGTTGAACAGTGTATTATTCATTTGTGTTTAGTGGTGTCAATTTCATAAGCCTCAGTAAGTTATGAAAATATGATGTTAATGAAAATATGAAGTTAAAATAAAAAAACATGATGATTGAAACTTGAACTAAATCACCAATTCAGGAATCACATTTATTTAAAGTTAGAGTCTCGTTGCCACAACAACATAAAAATAGTTTTAAGTGTTTTACAGTCAGAGCGTCAAAGATAACCAGGGTGTACAGATTTTAACTACAGTTTTTTTCAAGAGTTTGTTCAAACCAATTTCCACTTTACATTTTTATAAACATACAAAAATCAAACTGTTGTAATTCATTTCAATTGTTTTGCTTTAAAAAAAGACCCACAGAAGTGTTCAGCTGCAATATTTAGAAGTAAAATTAAACAAAAGTGCATATAACGGACACAGGCAATGTAGAGTTGACTTTTCTAAAAAAAAAAAAAGACAAATCAAGTCAAGCTTTTCCATCTTAATGCTTTCTAAAAAAATAATTGTTTGATCTTACAGTTAGATTAAGAAAAAAAAAATCTAAGCAGCAGTTTGGTCTTATATCAGGGTTATCACAGAGTCTTAAGAGTATTAAAAGTTGATGAAAATAAACTAGCATAAAATAAGGCTTTGAAGAAGTAATAAAAAATATTAATCATAATTTGGTCATTTGATTTGTTGTAAAGCAAAACACCAAACTGATTCTGATTTTGATCATTTAACGACATGTTCAGAGCATGAAACAGGCTACACAACCAATGACTTTAAACTAAATTACAGACAAAGAGACAGACAAGTGGAGAACACAGCTATGCTGAAAAAAAGTCCCATTAATTATAATTCTGATTTTATTACTAGTCCAAATAATAAGTTTGTGTTCTTCTGACATGCAACCCCAAATAATTGCTCTAAAAGCACTTAATAAGACGAACTTAAACCTCTAAACTAGTGAGGTTTTAGAGGCAAAGACTCTGTCCAGGGCTACTATTTAACTTAAATGGAGCTACAGTTAAATTATAAAGTCATACTCACAGATGTTGCAGCAGGTTCAATGTAGAAGTAACAGCAGAAAGTCCTGAAGAGCTTTGACCAAAGAACAGAGTCTGAAGGTTCAGTCCCTCTAAAGTTTAGGCTGGTTCCTGTCCCAAAAAGAGCTGCTGCTGTGTCTCTGCCCCTTCACTGTCTCTGGTCTGTCTCTGCTGCTCCTTTTGTCCCTCTCCTCCTGCTTCTGTAAGACAAACAACACAATGCTTACTTTCTATTGGCCCACATCAGCCAATCAGAAGCCTTCGAGGGCGGGCACTCTTGCAGCACTCACATGAGACAAATTATGCTGTCCTAAAACTACACAATAATACTATTGTTAAAAGTTAGAAAACTAAATATTCATTATAATTATTTATCTCTCTGCTGAAAAAGGCTATTAATAAAAGAATTGTGCATTGACTAGGTGTAAAAATGTACATATAAATATCTTGTTGTGAGAGTGCTATGTTAAATGTTTTGTTCCAGGTTTAGCTGTTAAAAAGCATTTATTCTGTGTGTCTCCAATAAAAATAATTCTGTTTGTGATAATCTAATGTAAACATGGAGTAGCAAAAGAGAAGTCATGTGTCTGAATCAGAGACAAAGGAAACTCAACAATGTTATTTCACTACAAAAACAACCATTCACAACTGAACTCTTACTTTTCGTATGTAACATGAAGAAACTTTAAGATAAGGCCCACACATTGAACTGTAATTTTCAGCTTCCAAGTGTTATATGTGCCAAAAAAGAGCAGTTACAAACAGAAAAAAAAACATCTTTAACAATATTTACTTTTATTAATTTTTTACAGCTTGTTTCTACAAACTGGAGGCTATTCCAGTGACTTTGGGCCTTAGATCAGTTCTGTTCTGGTTTACAGGCAAGAGAGTAAACCAAATGATCTTGCAGGCTGTATTGTGTTGAACTAAATATTGTTAATATTGTTTATTACTTATTACTGTTCATAAAATTCTTTGTACAGTTTCACAGTTTGTTTCTGGGACATGTCTGAATATTGATAACAATTAATTGGATTTCCGAAAACTAATTCACGAGACCTGAATGGGGATGTTCGGGTTGGAAGTGGGAGGAAGACCAGGGTTGCCAGATTTTCAGAGAGAAACAATTATATGTCACAGCAAAAAACTATTAAGAGAGAGGGCTATTTTTGTTAAAATGCATGACTACATTCATCTAAAACTCAAATGAGAACTGTTTCTAAACACTTTGGAGCACAATTGGCTGGACTCTTTGTGAAGCTGAGGCTTTGTAGTTTTAGCCTCTGATGTCTGATTAACTCTAGTTTTAAGTGAGAAGAAGTCCTGGACAAAAGAACATCAGGTTTTAAAGTCCACCTAAAGTTTCTTTAATAAAACTAAAAATCAGTATAGCCTCGGACAGAATGACACTATTTTACATATTTTGGGTTTTGACAATTCCTCTTCAAAAGTTGAAGCTATTTTCATCAAAAAATAGTTTGAGGGACCTGTATTAACTTAACCATCCTGTTGTGTTTGTAAAGGCTACACACCTTTGTTCCTCTCTGGGCCAATTTCACCTGAACTTTGTGGGTCTGTTACAGTGGGATAAAATAATGTTGAGCAACTTATTTTGTTTTCATCTTGTAATTTAGCTTCTTTCTGCCATGTTACCACAACTTTTTCATATATATTTCATTTTTTCGGGAAAATGTTGGTAATTTATGCAAAAAAAGTCATTTTAGGCCGTTTATTGAATAAAGGGGAACAAACTAGCTGAAGGGAAACGCAGCAGTGGTTGTCTAAGTTTGACAGAAATGTTATTTTCCAACTTTTGTACTTTTTTCTGGTGAGAGAAAGTCACACATCTGGATTGCAATATAAACTTATTACACATAAAATGTTTATCAAACACAATTTAAATAAATATAGGTACTTTTTGGGTTTGTCTTATTTATTTAACCTTTTTCCAATTAAAAAAAGTATTTAGGTTTAAATTTAACAAATCGAAATGTTCTGTTTACATTAAAATAACAACCAATTGTAACTTAGTCAGTCAGTTTTGATTCATGTATGAGGACAAAATCAAACTTGCAATACACACTTTGGCTCTTTGTATCATTATAGTTTATGTGAATATTTTGTTTAAAATTTAACAATACTGCTTACATGAATGCAAGCCAAAGCATGAACTTAAAAGTGCTTAAAAGTTAAGGTGCTGCTTACAGGAATACAAAGACACTTAACTTGAACTTAAAAAATGCCTATTCAAATTAAGGTTTTGACATGAAAGCAAAGAGACTTAGGGGTGGCCAGAGGCGTGGCCAGCAGTTAGCTTTTTGATAAGCTAATGTAAACATGGAGATGCAAAAGAGAAGAAAAGCATCAGTTGTCTCACAGTGGGGTGTTTCTGTTCCAACAGCAGAGCTAAAACATCAGCATTAGAATAACAAAGGAAAGCACAACCATTCACTATTGAACTGGTTTCATTAGAATCACTCATATGTTAACATGCAGGACAGAAATACTGAAGCTATGTCCAGTCCAATTTGCATTTCTAAAGTGCAAGTAAACTCTGAACTTTGGGATGAATCTGAATGTCCTGAACTGAATCTTTCAAATTAAATAAACACATGTGGAGAAGTCTGATTGTAGTGGGAGCACTGCTGCATGTAACAGCACAGGCTGATCACGAGAGACAATAAACTCTATAAAGCATCAACCACAATAACAGAAGCAGAATTATAAACACATTGAACTGCACAGAGTTTACAGTTTCCACCTTTTGTCTTAATTCAAGTTTAGTTTTTATGTTTATTATGCTACAAATTATGTTAATTTGTACAAACTTCTGCAGGTCTATTCACTCACTCTGAATAGACCCACAAATATAAACAGTAAAATAACAACTTAGACTGTATATAACATGAAATTATCATAGAAGAATATGCATTATGACGTCTGGCTTTTTCTGGTTTAATCCTGGTTTAGAAGCAGAGAAACAGGTTTGGGGACTTAACTGTGATGAAGAAGCACTGGTTTGATTTTGGGTTAAAGCATCACTGATAAAGCTCTAACCGTTATAGCAAAAGAATAAAAATCAGAATGACAATTATCAAAGAAACTTTATTTGTAGATGACAATTTTTGGTCACAGTAGTTTAATGAATAAAAAGTGGAAAAGATGAGAAACAAAACTAAATATTTTAAAACGCTACAGCTTCAGCTGTGGCCACCATCACTACAGCTACAATTAAACATCCTACAACAATAACACAAAGACAGAACCAACTGCTGCCACAAGAGCTCAGTATAGAGGTTATGCACTGACATTTTATTCCTAAAATGCTTAGCAACATTTAGAATGAGTGGCATTTCTTCAATGTATGCCTTTGTTGTCGTGGCAACGGCTTGTCTGCTACAAGCTTGTCTGCTAACAACAGTTGATGATTTACGACATTAACGGCAACAAACAGACTCAAAAACATTTTTAAGAAGAAAAAGGCAATAAGTTCAACTTCATGTGATTTCAATGTCTGTGATAAATGTTAGAAGCTAAAGTCTTGTTGTTTATCTGCTTTGCTGATGACTTTATTTTCTTTTTTACATATCAGTTACAAACCTAGTGCTCTGTAGACTTGCTATGGGTTGAATTTGTTATCAACTTATCAGTTTATTTTTCCTGTTTTAGCTGTTTATTAAACTCTTACAAGAGAAAATGTCCTTTCTCTCTATGAACTCTCATGCATCGTTGCCACTCATCACTCACATTTAGAATACTGTGATGTCACCTGCATAACCTCTATTAAATAAACTACAAATATAATACAATGGCAGAACCAACTGCTGACAGTCAGTATTTGTTACATTTTATTTATTCTCAGAAAAAAACCTCTCAGATACAGTTAAACTAAAAAGTGGGTCTTGAGCCTGCTCTTAAAAACATGAACGTTCTCATAAAACACATCCTGGATCCAGCGTCTTTGTTCTTAAGGCCTTTAACACATTCTACATTTTTACAGGACCAACTTCACCTCTTTATAAAGTAATAAAGGGACAGGCATCAGGAAGCTGCTATAGGCCCATTTCAACCTTTGACCACAAACATCACAGTTAGATCTCTGGATGTTATGGTCTGTTACTGCTAAACTTAGATCTAACTATTCAAAACTTGCTTGGAATTTTATATTTAACACACTGACTAAAACATATCAGATTAAATGGTTTATTATAAAACTTTGCAAAGATAAAAACATACCAATTCATAATCTTCTCATATAATAATGACAAAAACTAAAATTGTTTTTGTAAAAAGAAAACAGTCAATTTTTCTGCAAGTTTTAGTTTAATGTGGTCAACAAACATAAACCAGAACACAACTTCATTTTATCAATTAAAGGGAAAAAATAAAGATATAACTTGCCCTCAACCTCAGTTTGCATTAACATGACTCCTTATGAACACACAATACTGACAGTGTCTTTGAACAAGAAGATTTATCATTCAGAGAGTTAAAGAGGGAAAAACAACTTCATTTGTGTTTTACATGAAAAACTGACAACTTCTAAAAAACTAAATCTAAAAGAAAATACATGATTAAAATACAAAACTGGTAGAACTTCCTATAGTAAACATTTGCAAAGAACAATAAAATAAAAAGTTAGCAATATTCATATATGAGTAAAGAAGCTAAAAAGCATTTATTTTAAACTATAAAAAAACATAGCTAGAGTACAACTGTTGAAAAAATTAAAAGAGACCAAAATGTACTGACAAGATTTGTAAACATTTGTAAAGTGTAAGAAAGTTTATTTTAACACCCACTCAGTCATCTGGATCTACACTGGTCTTTTACTTCTCAGTCTGGACTCTCTGAAGTCTGATCTCCAGCTTTTTGAGTCTGACTTTGGGTTCAGTTGATCCAGCCTCAGCAGCTCTGTCTCCTTTAGTTTGTTAAAGACGACGCACCTTCAGATGATCAGGTTTTCTGAAAGTGTTGCTCTGGTCAGAGCTGCAGCTTTTCTCTGCAGAATGACAGATTTTAATATGTTTATGATGATTTGACTCAAACATAAAATCCTTTCCACAGTCTCCACAGACAAATGGCTTCTCTCCAGTGTGGATCTGACGGTGCTTTGTGAGGTCTGATGAACTTCTGAAGGATTTACTGCAGTGTTCACATTTGTATGGCTTTTCTCCAGAGTGGATTCTCATGTGGCTTTTGTAGTTACAAGACAGAGCAAACTTTCTACCACACTGGTCACATATGTATGGTTTTTCTCCTGTGTGGATTCGGTGGTGTCTGGAGAGGTCATTTGATGTTTTAAAAGCCTTCTCACACTGGTCACATTGGTATGGCCTCTCATTTCCGTGGACACGCTGGTGTTGTGAGAGCTGCCCTTTGGTTCTAAATGTTGTTCCACACTGATCGCACTCAAAAGCCCTCTCTCCAGTGTGGATACTCTCATGTTCTTTGAGATGCGACTTATGTCTAAACTTCTGATCACAAACTTTACAGCTGTAAGGTTTGTCTCTAGTGTGGACTCTCATGTGAACTGTAAGGTTACTAGACTGTGTAAATTCCTTCTCACACAGGTCACACTTGAACGGTCTTTGTCCATTGTGGATTCTCATATGAGTTTTTAGGCTACTAGAATGTGTAAATCTTGTCCTACACTCGTCACATTCAAATGGTTTCTCTCCAGTGTGGACTCTCATGTGTTCGACTAAGAAGCCTAACCGAGAAAATTTCTTCTCACAAACATCACAGCTGAATGGTTTTTCTCCAGTGTGGATTCTGGTGTGATTTTTGAGATGTTCTGCTCTAGAAAAATTGTGTCCACACAGTTTACAGTCGTATGGTTTTCTTCCTGTGTGAGTTCTGTAGTGTCTTCTGAGCTTTGAAGCACTGGGCCATGTCTTTCCACACTGGTCACAAATGAACTTCATTCTGTTGATGGACTTTGTAGATCTGCCACAAACACAGAAAACTAACATGTCAAAGTTATAATCATATTAAACTTTATGATCGCTTGAAGTTCTTAGTGGTGTAAATTTCATAAGCCTCAGTAAGTTAATAAATTAATCAAAAATTTTTGTACAGCTAAAAAATAAAATTTGGTGATGGAGGCTTGAACTAAAATCACCAATTCATGACTCACATTTATTTAAAGTTATTATAGTCCTGTTTAGAAAAGAAGCTTTTTGTCAACATAAAAACAGTTTTACTGTAAGTGTTTTACAGTCAGAGCATCAAAGATAACCAGGGTGTGTAAAACTGACACCTGTAAATAAAGCTGAATTTTCAAGCCGTAAGTTCTCTAGTTTAATTCTTTCTAAAATTGTAGTTTGATCTTACAGTTAGAAAAAAAACTAAGCAGCAGTTTGGTCTAATATCATTGTGACTGCAGAATCTTAAAAAGTATTAAAAGTTGATCAAATAAACTAGCCTAAAATAAGGTTTTGAAATAGTAATCAAAAATATTAGTCATAATTTGATCATTTGATTTTTCCGTGAAGCAAAACACACGATTTATTCTGATTTTGATCATTTGACGACATGTTCAGAGCATGAAACAAGCTACACATTAAACTAAATAACAGACAGAGACAAGCAAGTGGAGAACCCAAATATGCTAAATAAAAGTTACAAAAAGTTTTTAAACATTTTTTCTGATCTTATTCTGATCTTATTACTAGTCCAAGTTTGTTTTCTTCTGAAATGCATCCCCAAATATTTGCTTTAAATGCACTAAATTAGAGGATCCAAAATCTCTAATTTAGTGAGGTTTTAGAGGCAAAGACTCTGTCCAGGGCTGCTATTTAACTTAAATGGAGCTACAGTTAGATTATAAAGTCATACTCACAGAGGTTGCAGCAGGTTCATGTAGAAGTAACAGCAGAAAGTCCTGAAGAGCTTTGACCAAAGAACAGAGTCTGAAGTTTAGGCTGGTTTCTGTACCAAAAAGAGCTGCTGCTGTGTCTCTGCCCCTTCACTGTCTCTGGTCTTTCTCTGCTGCTCCTTTTGTCCCTTTCCTCCTGCTTCTGTGAGACAAACAACACAATGCTTATTTTCTATTGGCCCACATCAGCCAATTAGAAGGCTTTGGGGGCGGGCACTCTTGCAACACCCACATGAGACAAATTCTTCTGTCCTAAAACTAAATCTACACAAAAATGGTCTTAGATTTGGATAAAGTTAAAAAACAACACCAAAGATTCAGTACAATTCTTTAAATCTCTGAAAAATGTTCTTTATAAATGAACTGTTCATTGAGTTAACTCGTAAAGCTCTAGATGTAAATATCTGGTGAGAGTGTTATATGTGAAATGTATTGTTTTACCCAGAATTAGCTGGTAAAAAAAAAAAAAATTGAATATTATTATGTTTTCTCTTTTATCCTACAATAAATGATGAACAAATGAGTTTTTCGGACACATTCAAAGACACACACAAATTTAAAATTCAGTCAAAGCAATAGATCAGATGTAAATAGCTGACATGACAAGGAAGTAATCAAAAGAGTAATTGAAGTCATTTCTAAGCCACTTGTACATACAGTATATACAACCTATCTTTACAAAGTCATACCCTTGTACAAGACTGGATATAACCACCAATTCCCAAACTATTGACCAATTTCAATTCTCCTACAGTTTTCAAAAATCTTACAAAATTGTTTTAACAATTGTCTGGTTAGAATTCTGAAGAAAATAAATATGTTATCAGACAAACAATATGAATTTAGAACCAGCCAGTCCACCTCACATGCCTTGATAGACCTCACAGAAGAAATGCTTTAGACACAAAGAAATATGCTTTAGGAGTGTTTGACTTTACAAAGGCATTTGATACAATCTATCCTAAAGTCCTATTCGACAAACTAGAAACGTTTTTTGGGGTTGTTGCCCTACAGTGGTTGGAAAATTATTCAAGCAATAGTCAACAGTTTATGAATTTGGGAAACCACCAGTCAGAATGTTTGCCCATTGTGTGTGGAGTGCCACAAGGCTCAGTGCTCGGCCTATTCAGGATATATATTTATGATTAATATTCATTCATTCATTTTCTACCGCTTAATCCCGTTAGGGGTTGCGGGTGACTGGAGCCTATCCCAGTGACTTTAGGCTTTAGGCGGAGAACACCCTGGACAGTGGCCAACTTGCCGCAGGGTTAGACAGACAACCATTTATTCTCTCATTCACAGACAACTATTCACTCTCTCATTCACTCACTAAGGGAAATTTACAGTGATGCCCAATAAACCTAAACATGCATGTTTTGGAGGTGGGAGGAAACCGGAGTACCTGGAGAAAACCCACGGTGACACGGGGAGAACATGCAAACTCCACCCAGAGAGATCATGAGATGTTGATATGGCAGACCCAGGAGTCGAACCCGCGACCTCCTTATTGGAAAGCCAGAGCTCTAACCACTCTGCTACCGTGCACCCCATTTATGATTAATATAAAACCTAATGTTGATCTTATTTGCAGATGACACAAACATAATTGGAACAGGAAGTTAAACCAGTTCATAGAAAGTTTCAACACAGAGTTAACTCAAATTAAATTATTATTTGAAATGTACAAGCTGTCAATTAATGAAATGATGATGATTGAAAAAAAAAAATAATAATAATTTAGTAATACAAATAGAAAGAATTAGTATAGAAAAAGTAAAAGAGAGAAATTTCCTTGGAGTCATTATCGATGACAAAATTGGCTGGTCATCTAAAGTTAAATATCAAATAAAATATCCAGGAATATTTTTATTTTTGGCTAAAGCAAGACACTATATAAAGAAAGAAACTATGTATTTGCTGTTTTGTTCTCTGGTTATTGTGCATTGGTTTGGTTGAATCACGTACAAAAGCTACTTACAACCTCTCTTCATTCTGCAAAAACGGGCCATAGGATTAAATAAGGTAGAGTATATTGAACACACCAATCCTCTGGTTTATAAAGTCAAAAATATTAAAATTGTTTTATGTATAAAATTGTATAAATGTATAAAATTAGACAAAAATGAATACCAGACCATTTAGTAAATATGTTTAGTGATAGAGACAACAAATATAACTTAAGAGACAAATTAAACTTCAAAAGTGAGAGACACAGAACAACAATGAGACAAATGAGCATAAGAATCAGGCGAGTGAAAGTGTGGAACAAACTAAAACAACGTCCAGAAATTAAGCAATTTAAAAGGGAATGTAAACTAATGATCTTTTAATATTAATGTACATGTCTTTATTATTGAGAAAGATTGAATATAACTCAGAGACACATATGTTGTACCACCTCCCTTGAGAACGGGGGCAGGATTAAAACTTGCATTTATTCTGTGTGTCTGTAACAAAGGTAATCCTGTGTTTGATGAGCTAATGTAGACATGGAGATGCAAAAGAGAAGAAAAGCATCAGTTGTCTCACAGTGGGGTGTTTCTTTTCCAACAGCAGAGCTAAAACATCATTAGAATAACAAAGGAAAGCATGTGGTGGTTCTTTGGAGGAGATGGGCTGAGGCAGAGGTGTGAAGGGTTGAGGTAGGGGGCATTGTTTAAGTCTCAAGGTGAAGTCATGTGTCTGAGGTGGAGGAGAGGGAAACTCAACACTGTTATTTCACTACAAACCCAACCATTCACTATTCAACTGGTTTCATTAGAATCACTCATATGTTAACATGCAGGACGAGAAAACTGAAGCTATGGTCCAGTCTAATTTGAATGGGATTTCTAAAATGCAAGTAATTTCTGAACTTTGGGATTAGTCTGAATGTCCTGAACTTAATCTTCCAAATCTCATAAACACATGTGGAGAAGTCTGATTGTAGTGGGAGCACTGCTGCATGTAACAGCACAGTCTGATCACGAAAGACATTAAGCTCCATAAAACAAGAAACAGACAGAAGGATTATAAACATGTTGAACTGCACAGAGTTTCCAGTTTCCAGCTTCCATCTTTGGTCTTTTTCCGAGTTTAATATTGTATGTTTATTATGCTACAAATTATGTTAAACATACTACAAAAATAAGAAAATGACTACTCAGATACAGTTAAACTAAAAGGTGGGTCTTGAGCCTGCTCTTAAAAACATGAACGTTCTGATAAAACACATCCTGGATCCAGCGTCTTTGTTCTTAAGGCCTTTAACACATTATACATTTTTACAGGACCAACTTCACCTCTTTATAAAGTAATAAAGGGACAGGCATCAGGAAGCTATAGGCCCATTTCAACCTTTGACCACAAACATCACAGTTAGATCTCTGGATGTTATGGTCTGTTACTGCTAAGCTTAAATCAAACTATTCAAAACATTATATTTAACACACTGACCTAGAAAATGTCAGAATAAATGGTTTATTGTAACACTTTGCAAAAAAAAAAAAAAAAAAAAAATCATAATCTTCTCATAATAATGACAAAAACTAAACCTGTTTTTGTAATTTAATTAATTAATCAATTTCAGAAATTACAGAGAAATGAACCACTAACCAGGAAGAACGTCATTTTAACAATTAAAAGAAAAAAAAAACAATAAAACTATAACTTGCACTCAACCTCGTTTGCATTAACATGACTCCTATGAATAGAAAATATACTGACAGTGTCTTTGAAGATTATTCATTCAGTGAGTTTAAGGGGACAAACTTCATTTGTGTTTTAGATGAAAACAGCAAAACTTGTAAAAAACTAAATCAAAAAGAAAATACAAAAATAAAGTTGAGGTCTGGTAGAACTTCCTACAGTAAACATTTGCAACAAACAATAATAACATAAAAAAAACAACATCCATATGTGAGTAAAGCATTTTTCTAACCATATAAAAACATAGCCAGAGTACAATTGTTCAAAAATATACAACAAACCACAATGTACTTACAAGCTTTGAATAAAAAAGTTTAATTTTAACACTTACTCAATGATCTGGATCTACACTCGTCTTTACTTCTCAGTCTGGACTCTCTGAAGTCTGATCTCCAGCTTTTTGAGTCTGACTTTAGGTTCTCTTAATCCTCAGCATCTCTGTCTCTTTTAGTTTGTTCAGGACGATGCACCTTCAGATGATCAGGTTTTCTGAAAGTGTTGTTCTGGTCAGAGCTGCAGCTTTTCTCTGCAGAATGACAGATTTTAATATGTTGATGATGATTTGACTCAAACCTAAAAGCCTTTCCACACTCTACACAGACAAATTGTTTCTCTCCAGTGTGGATCCGACGATGCCTTGTGAGGTTGGATGAATCTCTGAAGGATTTACTGCAGTGTTCACATTTGTATGGCTTTTCTCCAGAGTGGATTCTCATGTGATATTCGTAGTGGGAAGATTGAGCAAACTCCTTCCCACACTGGTCACATCTGTATGGTTTTTCTCCTGTGTGGATTCGGTAGTGTGTGGAGAGTTCCTGTGATGTTTTAAAAGCCTTCTTACACTGGTCACATTGGTATGGCCTCTCATCTCTGTGGACACGCTGGTGTTTTGAGAGCAGCCATTTGGTCCTAAATGTTGTTCCACACTGATCACACTCAAAAGGCTTCTCTCCAGTGTGGATCCTCTCATGTTCTTTGAGAAGACGATTTTCTGTAAATTTTTTACCACAAACCCCACAGCTGTAAGGTTTGTCTCCCGTGTGGATTCTCATGTGAACTGTAAGGTGACCGGACTGTGTAAATTCCTTCTCACACAAGTCACACTTGTACGGTCTTTGTCCACTGTGGATTCTCATATGAGATTTTAGGCTACCAGGCTGTGTAAATCTTGTCCCACACTTGTCACATTCAAATGGTTTGTCTCCAGTGTGGACTCTCTTATGATTGACTAAGTTGAAGAACCGAGAAAACTTCTTCTTACAAACATCACAACTGAATGGTTTTTCCCCAGTGTGGATTCTGGTGTGTTTTTTTAGGTTACCTCCTGATGAAAAACTGTGTCCACACAGGTCACACTCGTATGGTCTTTCTCCTGTTTGAGTTCTATAGTGTATTTTGAGCTTTGAAGCAGTGGGCCATGTCTTTCCACACTGGTCACAAGTGAACCCCATTCTGTTGATGGAATGTGTAGATCTGCCATGAACACAGAAAATTAACATGTCAAAGTTACATATTAAGTATTAAACTTTACAGGTGTTTGAAGTGTCTGTGTTTAACAGTCAATTTGTTATTGGTGCTTAGTGCTGTCAATTTCATAAACTTCAGTAAGTTATTAAATTAAATCAAGTTTTGTACAATTAAAAAAGAAAACACACCAATTCATGACTCATATTTATTTAAAGTTATAATACTCCTGTTAAGAACAGAAGAATCTTTTTGTCACATAAAAACAGTTTTGGGTGTTTTACAGTCAAAGCATCAAAGATAACCAGGGTGTGTGCAGATTTTAAGTAAAGGTTTTCTGAGAGTTTGTTCAAAACTTCTCCATAGCTAATTCCCACTTTACATGTTTATAAACATACAAATATCAAACAGTTATCATTCATTTTTTAAAATTTAGTTTTGGTTTAATCATTATTTTCAGTGATAAACAAAAGACCCACAGATTTCTAAGTGTTCAATTGCATTGTTTTAATGTAACTGACACAGTAAATGTAGAGCTGACTTTTCTGGGATTTTCGTGACAAATCAAGCCTCCAGTTCTCTTGTTTAATCTTTTCTAAACATGATCAGAGATGGCAAAAGTACAGAAGTTCACTACTCAAGTGAAAGTACAGTTACTTGAGTAAAAAACAACTCTGGTAAAAGTCAAAGTCCTGCCAAAACTGCTTTACTTGAGTAAAAGTACAAAAGTAAATGTGTGTATATTTACTTAAGTAAAAAAAAGTAAAAAGTATAATTACACTGCCAAAGGTGATTATCTAGTCTCAGTTAAACTACTAGAATACTAGAAATTTTGCAGGTTATTTCTCTTGTTTCAAGATATTTCTGACGGTTTTCAAGAGATTTGAACTTGAATCAAATTTGCCAATGAGGCAAGTAAAAATATCTTCATTAGCAAGTCATTTGGAAATAATTTGAAACATATAAGTCATATAATCCAGGTATATCAAGTAACACCACCTTAATCAGAAAAAAATATCAATAATAAAGGTTAAAATCCAGAATTACAAGACTTCAATCTGTACAAAGTTGGTCTGTGATGTTGTGGAGTGTGAGATGGGCGTTATAGTAAATTAAATATAATGCATTTGACTTTTATCATGTGATAAATTGAAAATTTAAAATTTTAGCGATTCACGGTGGCACAGCAGGTCTGATCTGGGATTAAGAGGAAATAAATGGGCTCATAAAGTAACTTACTTGTTTTTGAAATGTAGGGAGTTGAAAGTACAGATGTTTCTTGAAAATGTAAGAAGTAAAAGTAAAAAGTTTCCAGATTTTGCAATACTTAAGTAAAGTACAGATACTCAAGAAAACTACTTAAGTACAGTACTGGAGTAAAAATACTTAGTTACTTGTCACCTCTGAACATGATAGTTTGATTTTACAATTAGATTACGAGAAAAAATCTCAGCAGCAGTTTGGTCTAATATCAGGGTGACCACAGAGTCTTAAAAGTATTAAAATATGATAAAACAAACTAGCCTAAGATAAGGTTTTGAAGAAGTAATAAAATTATATTAATCATAATTTGGTCATTTGATTTGTTGTAAAGCAAATTACCAAATTGATTCTGATTTCGATCATTTGACGACATGTTCAGAGCGTGAAACAGGCTACACAACCAATAACATCAAATTAAGTTACAACCAAAGAGACAAACAAGTGGAGAATCCAGGTATGCTAAAACAAAAGTTACATAAACATATTAAATAATAATTGTGATCTTATTACTAGTTCAAATTATATAGTTTGCTTTCTTCTGACATGCATCCCCAAATGTTTGTTCTAAAAGCACTAAATTAGAGAAGTTGTAGAGGCAAAGACTCTGTCCAGGACTCTGTCACGAGAGAAATTAAGCTCCATAAAACAAGAAACCGTCAGAAGGATGATGAACATATTGAACTGGATTATAAAATGCACAGATGTCACAGATTCCAATTTTTGTCTTTATTCAAGTTTATTTTGTATGTTTAATATGATACAAATAATGTTAATTTGTACACACTTCTGTTGGTTTATTCATTTATTCTCAGAGATGGTAGAACTTCATGAACACAGATATAAACTGCAAAAGAACACATAGAATGTATATAATATACAGAATATACATTATGACTCCTGGCTTTTTTCTGATTTAAACCTGGTTTAAAAGCAAAGAACAGGTTTGGGGATCTAAATGTGGTGAAAAAGCACTGGTTTGATTTTGGGTTAAAGTATCACATGATGAAACTCAAACTACAAAAGTAAAATATAAAATTACAGATTGAAAACTATTGAGGAAACTTTATTTGTAGATCAAAATTTGTTCTTAAAATAATTTAATGTAAAAAAAAATGTAGAAAAAAATCTATGATCACCTCATGCAACAGAGAGAAATATGAAAAAAAAAAAAAACAAAAACTATTAAAATGCTACAGCTTCAGCTCCAGCCATCATCAATCACTACGGCTACAATTTAATAAACTACAAAAATAACACAATGGCAGAACCAACTGCTACCACAAGAGGTCAGTATTTATCACATTTTATTGAATATCAGACAAAACTCAGATACAGTTAAACTAAAAGGTGGGTCTTGAGCCTCCTCTTAAAAACATGAACGTTCTCATAAAACACATCCTGGATCCAGCGTCTTTGTTCTTAAGGCCTTTAACACATTATACATTTTTACAGGACCAACTTCACCTCTTTATAAAGTAATAAAGGGACAGGCATCAGGAAGCTGCTATAGGCCCATTTCAACCTTTGACCACAAACATCACAGTTAGATCTCTGGATGTTATGATCTGTTACTGTTAAACTTAAATCAAACTATTCAAAACGTTATATTTAACACACTGACCCAGAAAATGTTAGATAACTTGCATTAACAAGACTCCTTATGAACACAAAATACTGATAGTGTCTTTGAACAAGATTATTCTTTCAGTGAGTTTGATACGTGAAAAACTGAGAACTTGTAAAATAATAATAATAATAATAAAATAAAATAAAATACAGAACTGGTAGAACTTCCTATTGTAAACATTTGCCACAAAAAATAATAACATTAAAAAATCCATATGCGAGTAAACCATTTTTTTTAACTATGTAAAAACATAGCCAGAGTACAATTGTTCGAACATGTAAAACAAGCCAAATTGTACTGACAAGCTTCGTAAAGTAGAAAAAAAGTTTAATTTATAGGCTCAATGATCTGTACCTACACTGTTCTTTACTTCTCAGTCTGGACTCTCTTAAGCCTGATTTCCAGCTTTTTGAGTCTGACTTTGGGTTCACTTGATCCAGCCTCAGCAGCTCTGTCTCCTTTAGTTTGTTCAAGACGACGCACCTTCAGATGATCAGGTTTTCTAAAAGTGTTCTGGTCAGAGCTGCAGCTTTTCTCTGCAGAATGACAGATTTTAATATGTTTATGATGATTTGACTCAAACCTAAAAGCCTCTCCACACTCTTCACATACAAATGGTTTCTCTTCAGTGTGGATCTGACGATGGTTTGTGAGCTCCAATGAAATTCTGAAGGATTTACTGCAGAGTTCACATTTGTATTGCTTTTCTCCAGAGTGGATTCTCATGTGATATTTGTAATTGGAAGAATGAGCAAACTCCTTTCCACATTGGTCACATCTGTATGGTTTTTCTCCTGTGTGGATTCGGTAGTGAATGGAGAGTTCCTGTGATGTTTTAAAAGCTTTCTTACACTTGTCACATTGGTATGGCCTCTCATCTCTGTGGACACGCTGGTATTGTGAGAGACTCCCTTTGGTCCTAAATGTTGTTCCACACTGATCACACTCAAAAGGCTTTTCTCCAGTGTGGTTCTTCTCATGTAAATTAAGGGAAAACTTGTGTCTAAACTTCTGATCACAAACTTCACAGCTGTAAGGTTTGTCTCCAGTGTGGATTCTCATGTGAACTGTGAGGTTACCAGACATAGTAAATCCCTTCTCACAAAGCTCACACTTGTATGGTCTTTGTCCACTGTGGATTCCCATATGAGTCTTTAGGTTACCAGACTGTGTAAATCTTGTCCCACACTCTTCACATTTTAAATGACTTTTCCCCCGTGTGGACTCTTTTGTGTTCGAGTAAGTGGCTTGACAGTGAAAAGTTCTTCTCACAAACATCACAGCTGAATGGTTTTTCTCCAGTGTGGATTCTGGTGTGTCTTTTGAGATGTCCTGCTGTAGAAAAACTGTGTCCACAAAGGTCACACTCATATGGTCTTTCTCTTGTGTGAGTTCTGTAGTGTTTTTTTAGCAGGGAAGCAGTGGGCCATGTCTTTCAACATTGGTCACAGGTGAACCCCATTCTGTTGATGGACTTTGTAGATCTGTCATAAACACAGAAAATTAAACATGTCAAAGTTATAATCATATTAAACTTTATAATCATTTGAAGTGTTTGTGTTGTGGATTTGTTATTAAAGCTCAGTAGTGTCAATTTCATAAGACTCAGTAAGTTATGAAAGTTTTGTACAAAATTTGGTGATTGAGACATGAACTAAAATCATCAAATCATGACTCACATTTATTTAAAGGTATAATATTTCTGTTTAAAACAGAATAAGCTTTTTGTCACAACGACATAAAAAACAGTTTTGAGTGTTTTACAGTCAAAGCATCAAAGATAACAAGGGTAAGTACAGATCTAGTTCTTTAGTTTAATGTTTTCTAAAAATCATAGTTTGATCTTGCAGTTAGATTAAGAAAAAAAAAATCCAAGCAGCATCTTGGTCTAATATCGGGGTGACCTCAGAGTCTTGAAAAGTATTAAAAGTTGATAAAATAAACTAGCCCAATATAAAGCTTTGAAGAAGTAATAAAAATATTACTGATAATTTTGGCTGTTGGTTTGTTGCAAAGCATCAAAATGATTATGATTTTGATAATTTGACGACATGAGCAGAGCATGAAACAGGCATGAAACAGGCTCCACAACCAATGACATTAAACTAAAATACAAACAAAGAGACAAGTGGAGAAAACAGCTATGCTAAAAAAAAAGTTACATAAAGCTTTTAAATATTAATTCTGATCTTAATACAAGTCCAAATAATATTAAGTTTGTTTTCTTCTGACATGCATCTCCAAATAATTGCTCTAAAAGCACTAAATCAGAGGAACTAAAGTCTCTAATTTAGTGAGGTTTTAGAGGCAAAGACTCTGTCCAGGGCTGCAATTTAACTTAAATGGATCTACAGTTAGATTATAAAGTCATACTCACAGATGTTGCAGCAGATTCATGTAGAAGTAACAACAGAAATTCCTGGAGCGATTTGACAAAACAACAGAGTCTGAAGGTTCAGTTCCTCTAAAGTTTAGGCTGGTTCCTGTCCCAAAAAGAGCTGCTGCTGTGTCTCTGCCTGATCACTGTCTCTGGTCTGTCTCTGCTGCTCCTTTTGTCCCCCTCCTCCTGCTTCTGTGAAACAAACAACACAATGCTTACTTTCTATTGGCCCGCATAAGCCAATCAGAAGCCTTTGGGGGCAGGCACTCTTGAAGCACCCACATGAAACAAATTTGACCTAAAACTAAATCTATACACTATCTTAGAAGTCTTAGAAGTTGTTAAAGTTAGAAAACTTTACATTCATTATAATTAATTATCTCTCTCTGCTGAAAAATGCCCTTTATAACTGAACTGTGCAGTTATAAAGAGCAATGTACATTGTAAGTCAATGTATATGTAAATATCTTGTGATAGTGCTGTGTTAAATGTATTGTTTTTGCACAGGTTTAGTTGACTTATTTTTGCTTTCAATATTGTTTCACTCTTATTCAGATAGAAAGCTAATTAGATAGATAGAGATAGATAGATAGATAGATAGATAGATAGATAGATAGATAGATAGATAGATAGATAGATAGATAGATAGATAGATAGATAGATGTCTCACAGTGGGGTGTTTCTGTTCCAACAGCAGAGCTAAAACATAAGCATTAGAATAACAAAGGAAAGCATGTGGTGGTTCTTTGGGGAGATGGGCTGAGGCAGAGGTGTGAAGGGTTGAGGTAGGGGGCATTGTTTAAGTCTCAAGGTGAAGTCATGTGTCTGAGGCGGAGGAGAGGGAAGCTATTTCACTATAAACACAATAATTCACAATTGAACTGGTTGCATTAGAATTACTCATATGTTAACATGCAGGACGGGAAAACTGAAACTATGGCCCAGTCCAATTTGAATAGGATTTCTAAAATGCAGGTAAACTATGAACTTTGGGATGAATCTGATTGTCCTGAACTTAATCTTTCAAATCTCATAAACACATGTGGAGAAGTCTGATTGTAGTGAGAGACATCCATAAAGCAAGAAATAGACAGGAGCAGGTATATAAACATGAACGGCACAGAGTTTCCAGCTTCCATCTTTGGTCTTTAAGTTTAATATTGTATGTTTATTATGCTACAAAATATGCTGCAAAATAAGAAAATGACAGAACCAACTGCTGCCACAAGAGATAAGTATTTGTTATATTTTATTAAAAAAAAAAAAAAAAAAAAAAAAAACACAGGACCAACTTCACCTCTTTATAAAGTAATAAAGGGACAGGCATCAGGAAGCTGCTATAGGCCCATTTCAACCTTTGACCACAAACATCACAGTTAGATCTCTGAATGTTATGGTCTGTTACTGCTCAACTTAAATCAAACTATTCAAAACTTTGTTGGGAATTTTTATATTAAACACACTGACCCAGAAAATTTCAGATTATATGGATTGTTCTCATAATAATCACAAAACTAAACTTGTTTTTGTAATTAATTTAATTATTTAATCAATTTCAGAAATCACAGAAAAATGAACCATTAACCAGGAAAAAAATAAATTTTAACAATTAAAAGAAAAAAAAACAAAAACTATAACTTGCACTCAACCTCGGTTTGCATTAACATGACTCCTATGAATAGAAAATACTGATAGTGTCTTTGAAGATTATTCATTCTGTGAGTTTAAGGGGACAAACTTCATTTGTGTTTTACGTAGATGAAAACAGCAAAACTAAAAAAAAAAAAACTAAATAAAAAAAAAAAATACAAAAATAAAGTTGAGGTCTGGTAAAACTTCCTATAGTAAACATTTGCAACAAACAATAACAAAAAAGCAACATCCGTATGTGAGTAAAGCATTTTTCTATCCATATAAAAACAGTCAGAGTACAATTGTTCAAAAATATACAACAGACCAAAATGTACTGACAAGCTTTGTAAACAAATGTAATGTATATATAAAAAAAATTAAATTATACTCAGTAATCTGGATCTACACTGGTCTTTATTTCTCAGTCTGGACTCTCTGAAGTCTGATCTCCAGCTTTTTGAGTCTGACTTTGGGTTCACTTGATCTAGCCTCAGCAGCTCTGTCTCCTTTAGTTTGTTTAAGATGATGCACCTTCAGATGATCAGGTTTTCTGAAAGTGTTGTTCTGGTCAGAGCTGTAGCTATTCTCTGCAAAATGACAGATTTTAATATGTTGACGACGATTTGATCCAGATCTAAAAGCCTTCCCACACTCTCCACAGACAAATGGTTTCTCTCCAGTGTGGATCCGACGGTGCCTTGTGAGGTCTGATGAACTGATGAAGGTTTTACTGCAGTGTTCACATTTGTTTGGCTTTTCTCCAGAGTGGATTCTCATGTGGCTTTTATAGTTGCAAGACTGAGCAAACCCCTTACCACACCGGTCACATCTGTATGGTTTTTCTCCTGTGTGGATTCGGTAGTGTCTGGAGAGGTCATTTGATGTTTTAAAAGCCTTCTCACACTGGTCACATTGGTACAGCCTCTCATCTCTGTGGACACGCTGGTGATGTGAGAGCTGCCCTTTGGTTGTAAATGTTGTTCCACACTGATCACACTCAAAAGGCTTCTCTCCAGTGTGGATCCTCTCATGTTCTTTGAGATGATGCTTATGCCTAAATTTCTGACCACAAACTTCACAGCTGTAAGGTTTGTCTCCAGTGTGGATTCTCATGTGAACGATAAGTTGACCAGACTGTGTAAATTCTGTCCCACACAGGTCACACTTGTACGGCCTTTGTCCATTGTGAATTCTCAAATGAACTTGAAAGTTACTGGAATCTGCAAATCTTCTCCCACACTGGTCACATTCAAATGGTTTCTCTTCAGTGTGGACTCTCTTGTGTGACATTAGGTGTTTTGACTGTGAAAATTTCTTCTCACAAACGTCACAGCTGAACGGTTTTTCTCCAGTGTGGATTCTGGTGTGTTTTTTGAGATCACCTGATGTAGAAAAACTGTGTCCACACAAGTCACACTCGTATGGTCTTTCTCCTGTGTGAGTTCTGTAGTGTCTTTTAAGCTGGGAAGCAGTGGGCCATGTCTTTCCACACTGGTCACAAGTGAACCCCATTCTGTTGATGGACTTGGTAGATCTGTCATAAACACAGAAAATTAACATGTCAAAGTTACATTAACATTAAACTTTAAAATCATTTGAAGTGTCTTTGTTAAACAGTAGATTCTTTTTTAGTGTTTACTGGTGTCAATTCCATAATCCTCAGTAAGTTATGAAATTAAAAGTACAGTACAGTTTTAAAAAGAAAATGATTTAGACTTGAACTAAAATGACCAATTCATGACACAAATTTTTTTTTTAAATCTTTTTGTAACAACATAAAAACAGTTTTAAGCATTTTACAGTCAGAGTAGATAACCAGGGTGTGTACAGATTTTAATCATGTATAACTTATTCACACGTTTCAATCAAACAAATACAGTGTTTTTACATATTTAAAAACATAAATCAGACAACCTGTCATTCCATTTTAGGTGTAGTTTTAGTTTAATCAATATTGTCATTCTAATCAGCTCATGACAAACTAAAAACACACAGATTTCTAAGTGCTCATTAGTAAATAAAGGAAAAGTCAACCCTACATCTACTGTATCTAATATTTATGAGATTTTTGTGACAAATCAAGTCTTACGTTCTCTAATTTAATGCTTTATAAAAAAAAAAAAATCATAGTTTGATCTTACAATTAGATTGTATCAGGGTGACAGCAGAGTCTTAAAAGTATTAAAAACTGATAAACTTAAATAAATTAGCATAAAATAATGTCCTTACAAAGTAATACATATTCTTAGTCAGATTTTGGTATTTTGATTGTTTGTGAAGCAATACACCAAATTTATTTTGATAAAAGGACGATATGTTAAGAGCCTGAAAGAGTTCCAAGTGCTTAGTTGCATGTTAAAAAAAAGTGCATATAATTGATTGATTGATTGTCTTTATTTCGAGCTTATGACATAGAATATGACATGTTTACAGTGTTTCATAACTGTAATGTATGATGCAATATTATACATACATACACAAACACCTATATACATACACATACTCATATACATACATGTATTTACTCATATATATATACATCAATACTATAGTTTTATTTTTTTATTATTATTATTATTATTATTTTGTTGTGATTTAAAAAGTGCATATAATTGATGCAGTAGATGCAGACCTGACTTTGCCTGACCAGTCAGCCCCTCCAACATTCTGTTTGAATGCAGAAGGGTCTCAAACCAAAGACACAAACAACGATTTTGTTGTCCAAGTTAGGATGATCCAATCACAAACAGCCTCCACTATTTCAAAACTTTGTTTTTCGTAATCGTTTTAAAACATTCAAGATGGCGGACGTAGCCGATTTATTTTTTTCGGCTCTGGCTTAGGTTTTGAACAATTAGGAACGTATCAATCAAATCGGAGCAGCAAACTGTGTTGAGAGCCTTCACATAGGTCAATGCTCCATTGAAAAAATTGTCGCGCTACATATTTACAATAACATCCGGTTTAGCACGTCACTGTTTGGGTGGAATTTCCAGGTTTTTTGTGATTGGTTGACTCTGCACTCTGAAAGGCCGTCCTCGAATTTGAACCCCGGCGCTCTGATCCTTGCCTGACCAGCCAGTCCCAACGCACTTTGAAAGACACTTTACAAACCGTGAGGGGAGCGTAGCGCCGAGGATCAATTTTGTAGGCGGCCTTTCCGAGCGCCGAGTCAACCAATCACAGAAAACCCGGAAATTCCACCAAAACAGCAACACAATGTTTTCGTAAACATGTAGCGCGAGGACTTTTTCAGTCTGAAGCCCCTCAACACGGTTTGCTGCTCAGGTTTTAAGGAATTGATACATTCATTGTTCAAAACCGAAGCACGAGCCGAATCTGCTACGTTCGCCTTCTTGAGTGTTTTGAAATGGGGCTTGCAAGCAACTTCCGACTTTTTAGTGTCACGTATCAGAATCGCTGTGCTTGATTGGATCGTCTTAACTTTGGGAGACGACTTTACTGGCTAACCGTCAGGTCCCAGGAGGGGCTGGCTGGTCAACACTGACCAGGAGGGGCTGGCTGGTCAACACTGATCCCAGACCGTCATGATTTGTAAAGTGTGTCAAAGCAGGGACTGGCTGAAGCCTTAATTTCTCAATTTTAATGCTTTTTGAAAATCATAACTTGATCTTACAGTTAGATCAAACTATGATTTTGAAAAACAAAAAAAAGCTTTAAAAATATGACCTCCTTACTAGTCCAAATCCTATTATATGTGTTTTCTTCTGACATGCAGCCCCAAATATTTGATCTAAATGGACTAAATTAGAGGAAACAAAACCTGATTTGCTTTAAGTCCGTAACACTCAGGTAAGAGTTTGTATTCAGGCCAAGTACCTTTTTAGGGATTTTATACATTAGTTTGTGAAAAATACGCCTCTATACACGTATTGGTGTACTTCTTAGTGAAGCTGTGGAGAAATCTCATATTTAACAATCTCATATTTAACATTTTATATATTTATTTTGTTTAGATCTTGCTAAATATTATTGTTAGGTGGAACAAGAATAGTTGCTTTTCTATATTCAACAGTCAAATGTTCAGTTTTTAATGCGACTGAGTCTAATTTTTTTGTGTTTGAAGATTTTCAAAATTCTGAAAATTTATTTCCAGCTCCTTGCAAATACCCTGAATATTATAGCTTAATTAGTTCAGTCTATTCTCGGCGATATATATTACAGTTTTTTGTATTCCTTTTTCCAAAGCATCTACACACGACAGGAGAACTTGATTTTAAGTTTCCACAACTTCTGTTTTCTATGACTTTAAGTACCCTGCATTACATAATATACGACAATAAAACATTTCAATAAAACAGTACACTCATTTAATTTGTTAACATTGCTCTGATCTGATCTGTAGAGATGTTATGGTCGAGTCCGTGATCTCGGAGCAGTGTCGAGCTTATGAACCCGAAGTGTTTCGAAGCACTTGTTCGACACGTGATTCACTCGACTAACAATCACATGATCATGACAAACTGGGCTTCATTACGTCAGCGCTTCGTTTCAAGGAGTAGATTGATATGATTTTTCTCCTGAATAAAATCTAATGCATTTGTCCTTCCTCACTTTTTGTTACAAAAAACATTATGTTACCTCTTTGATTACAAGTACAAGCACTTAGGCAGACTATATTCGCAATGTTTTTACCCAATCACTCCAGTAGAATTTGATAATATAAGGCAGTTTTTTGTATTTTCGTTAATTTCGTACATTGTCTATCTACTCTGTTCACGCTACACTCATTGATTTTCTTTGTTACGACTAAAACTTCTTATAAACAATCATATCTGTAGGCCAATTCAACTAAACAGCATAATGAAAAGAAATACTAATAACAAGAATTATTACTAGTATTATCTTTTTTGTATTAAATATTTTTGATAAGCAGATCCCGGCTCTTAAAAGATCAAAAGGGTATTGTTAATGTTATGACCTCAAATTTCATACATATGTCCAGCAGATGCCAGTATGCTAAAAACACTTTCTGCTTCGAAACCCGGTGTCATTTCAAAGCAGGTGTTTCATAGTGTTTCAGTGGTTCATAGGGCTTCAGTTTCTCCAACACTACTGATCAGGCCGAGTGCAAAGACTCTTTCCAGGGCTGCAATTTACTTAAATGGAGCTACAGTTAGATTATAAAGTCATACTCACAGTTGTTGCAGCAGGTTCAATGTAGAAGTAACAGCAGAAAGTCCTGAAGAGCTTTGACCAAAGAACAGAGTCTGAAGGTTCAGTCCCTCTAAAGTTTAGGCTGGTTTCTGTCCCTAAAAGAGCTTCTGCTGTGTCTCTGCCACTTCTCTGGCTATTTCCCAAAGCCTATGTACCTTGCCTTGCCTAAAGCTAGTTCCTTCAAAGTCAGTTCCATCAGAGACAGGTCGCTTTACTTGGCCCAAACTGACAGCTAATGGAATAAGACGCAGCTGCATCAAGTGTTCATAATGAAGCAGCAGAACACACATGAGGGAGGGGCTCATGTTCTGAGGAAGACTTCAATAAAATAAGATTAATAAAAAATGTGGTTGTTTTACCAGAGAAGTATTTTCTAAAAAATATTATTTGACTATTAAACTTATTTAACACACTGACCCAGAAAAAGTCAGATTAAATGGTTTATTGTAATATTTTGCAAAGACAAAAACATAACAATTCATCATATTGTCATATAATGGTGACAAAAACAAAACTTATTCTTTGTAATCTGATTAAAACTTCTGAAAAAGAAAACATTGAATTTCTCGGCAAGTTTTAGTTTCATGTGGAAAGTTTCAGAAATTACAGAGAAATGAACCATAAACCAGGACAAAACTTTTCACAGCTGAAATTAAAAACAATAAAATTATGACTTGTACTTAACCTCAGTTTGCATTAACATGACTCCTTATGAACACAAAATACTGATAGTGTCTTTGAACAAGAACATTTTTCATTCAGTGAGTTTAACAGGAAAGACATTTGCATTTTCAAACCACATAAAAACATAACGAGAGTACAACTGCTGCAAATTATAAAATAGACCAAAGTGTACTGACAAGCTTTGTAAACATTTATAAAGTATAACAAAGTTACATTCTAACACAAAGAAATGATCATACAAAACGATGGACAAAGATGCTGCAATTAATAGGGGAAGATAATAGTAAAGACTTTTAATTTAGCTGATTTTGAGTAAAGGCTTTCTTAAAGCTAGTCTTGCAGGTTATTAGTGAAAATCGTATGAGTTTGAACAGATAAAAGCAAATATTAAGTACCACAAGTGCAGATATGAATATATGCACGCACATATACTTATTTAACAAAATTTAACAAAATTTATTTCAAATGATAAAAATGGTGGAAAAAACAATATGGGGAAAAGAGTATATGCCAATTATTTAATTTAGAGAGAGAGCGGAAGGTAAAGGAGGGAGAGAGAGAGAGAGAGACTTGTTTGCGCAAATAGTTTATGAGTATTATTTTTGATGTATGTTTTAAAATGTATTAATTATGTTTGTAGTTTTCGTTTGTTCTGTGTTTGTTTATGTTTGCTGATGTGTTTTTATTTTTGTCTTTCTGTTTGTTTATTGTTCGTCCTTTAATGTAACTTAAGTTGTAGTTTTCTTGTTTTTGATTTTGTCTGTATTGTATGTCTGGTATGTCTTTTTGTATTTTGTTTGTTTTGAAAAATTTAAAAAAAAAAAAAAAAAAAAAAAAGTCCACCTAAAGTTTCTTTGGTAATACTAAGAATCAGTATAGCTGGTGTCACTAGCCTCGGCCAGAATGACACTATTTGACATATTTGGGTTTTGCCAATTCCTCTTCAAAAACTGAAGCTATTTTCCTTAAAATAGTTTGAGGGACCTGTAATAACTTAACCATCCTGTTGTCTTTGTAAAGGCTACACACCTTTGTTCCTCTCTGGGCCAATTTGACCTGAACTTTGTGGGTCTGTTACAGTGGGATAAAATAATGTTGAGCAACTTATTTTGTATTCATCTTGTAATTTAGCTTCTTTCTGACATGTTACCACAACTTTTACATATATATTTCATTTTTTGGGGAAAATGTTGGTAATTTATACAAAAAATGTCATTTTAGGCCCTTTAGTGAATAAAGGGAACAAACTAGCTGAAGGGAAACGCAGCAGTGGTTGTTTAAGTTTGACAGAAAATGTATTTTTCCAGCTTTTGTACTTTCTTCTGGTGAGAGAAAGTCACACACCTGGATTGCAATATAAACTTGTTACACATAAAATGTTTATCAAACACAATTTAAATAAATATTGGTACTTTCTGTGTTTGTCTTATTTATTTAACCTTTTTCCAATAAAAAAAAGTGTTTAGGTTTAAATTTAACAAATCGAAATGTGCTGTTTACATTAAAATAACAACCAATTGTAACTTAGTCAGTCAGTTTTGATTCATGTATGAGGACAAAATCAAACTTGCAATACACACTTTGGCTCTTTGTATCATTATAGTTTATGTGAATATTTTGTTTAAAACTTAACAAAACTGCTTACATGAATGCAAGCCAAAGCATGAACTTAAAAGTGCGTAAAAGTTAAGGTGCTGCTTACAGGAATACAAAGACACTTACCTTGAACTTAAAAAGTGCCTATTCCAATTAAGGTTTTTACATGAAAGCAAAGAGACTTAGGAGTGGCCAGAGGGGTGGCCAGCAGTTAGCTTTTGATAAGCTAATGTAAACATGGAGATGCAAAAGAGAAGAAAAGCATCAGTTGTCTCACAGTGGGGTGTTTCTGTTCCAACAGCACAGCTAAAACATCAGCATTAGAATAACAAAGGAAAGCATGTGGTGGTTCTTTGGGGGAGATGGGCTGAGGCAGAGGTGTGAAGGGTTGAGGTAGGGGGCATTGTTTAAGTCTCAAGGTGAAGTCATGTGTCTGAGGCGGAGGAGAGGGAAACTCAACACTGTTATTTCACTACAAACACAACCATTAACTATTGAACTGGTTTCATTAGAATCACTCATATGTTAACATGCAGGACGGGAAAACTGAAGCTATGGCCCAGTCTAATTTGCATTTCTAAAAAGCTGGTAAACTCTAAACTTTGGGATGAATCTGAATGTCCTGAACTGAATCTTTCAAATTCAATAAACACATGTGGAGAAGTCTGATTGTAGTGGGAGCACTGCTGCATGTAACAGCACAGGCTGATCACGAGAGACAATAAACTCTATAAAGCATCAACCACAATAACAGAAGCAGAATTATAAACACATTGAACTGCACAGAGTTTACAGTTTCCACCTTTTGTCTTAATTCAAGTTTAGTTTTATGTTTATTATGCTACAATGTATGTTAATTTGTACAAACTTCTGCAGGTCTATTCACTCACTCTGAATAGACCCACAAATATAAACAGTAAAATAACAACTTAGACTGTATATAACATGAAATTATCATAGAAGAATACGCATTATGACGTCTGGCTTTTTCTGGTTTAATCCTGGTTTAGAAGCAGAGAAACAGGTTTGGGGACTTAACTGTGATGAAGAAGCACTGGTTTGATTTTGGGTTAAAGCATCACAGGATGAAGCTCAAACTGTTATAGCAAAAGAATAAAAATCAGAATGACAATTATCAAAGAAACTTTATTTGTAGATGACAATTTTTGGTCACAGTAGTTTAATGAATAAAAAAGTGGAAAAGATGAGAAACAAAACTAAATATTTTAAAACGCTACAGCTTCAGCTGTGGCCACCATCACTACAGCTACAATTAAACATCCTACAACAATAACACAAAGACAGAACCAACTGCTGCCACAAGAGCTCAGTATAGAGGTTATGCACTGACATTTTATTCCTAAAATGCTTAGCAACATTTAGAATGAGTGGCATTTCTTCAATGTATGCCTTTGTTGTCTGCTACAAGCTTGTCTGCTAACAACAGTTGATGATTTACGACATTAACGGCAACAAACAGACTCAAAAACATATTTTTAAGAAGAAAAAGGCCATAAGTTCAACTTCATGTGATTTCAATGTCTGTGATAAATGTTAGAAGCTAAAGTCTTGTTGTTTATCTGCTTTGCTGATGACTTTATTTTCTTTTTTACATATCAGTTACAAACCTAGTGCTCAGTAGACTTGTTATGGGTTGAATTTGTTATCAACTTATCAGTTTATTTTTCCTGTTTTAGCTGTTTATTAAACTCTTACAAGAGAAAATGTCCTTTCTCTCTATGAACTCTGATACATTGTTGCCACTCATCACTCACATTTAGAATACTGTGATGTCACCTGCATAACCTCTATTAAATAAACTACAAATATAATACAATGGCAGAACCAACTGCTGACAGTCAGTATTTGTTACATTTTATTTATTCTCAGAAAAAAACCTCTCAGATACAGTTAAACTAAAAGGTGGGTCTTGAGTCTGCTCTTAAAAACATGAACGTTCTCATAAAACACATCCTGGATCCAGCGTCTTTGTTCTTAAGGCCTTTAACACATTCTACATTTTTACAGGACCAACTTCAGCTCTTTATAAAGTAATAAAGGGACAGGCATCAGGAAGCTGCTATAGGCCCATTTCAACCTTTGAGCACAAACATCACAGTTAGATCTCTGGATGTTATGGTCTGTTACTGCTAAACTTAGATCAAACTATTCAAAACTTGCTTGGAATTTTATATTTAACACACTGACTAAAACATATCAGATTAAATGGTTTATTATAAAACTTTGCAAAGATAAAAAACATACCAATTCATAATCTTCTCATATAATAATGACAAAAACTAAAATCGTTTTTGTAAAAACGTCTGAAAAGGAAAACAGTCAATTTTTCTGCAAGTTTTAGTTTCATGTGGTCAACAAACATAAACCAGAACACCATTTCATTTTATCAATTAAAGGGAAAAAAAAATAAAGATATAACTTGCCCTCAACCTCAGTTTGCATTAACATGACTCCTTATGAACACACAATACTGACAGTGTCTTTGAACAAGAAGATTTATCATTCAGAGAGTTAAAGAGGGAAAAACAACTTCATTTGTGTTTTACATGAAAAACTGACAACTTCTAAAAAACTAAATCTAAAAGAAAATACATGATTAAAATACAAAACTGGTAGAACTTCCTATAGTAAACATTTGCAAAGAACAATAAAATAAAAAGTTAGCAATATTCATATATGAGTAAAGAAGCTAAAAAGCGTTTATTTTAAACTATAAAAAAACATAGCCAGAGTACAACTGTTAAAAAAATTAAAACAGACCAAAATGTACTGACAAGATTTGTAAACATTTGTAAAGTGTAAGAAAGTTTATTTTAACACCCACTCAGTCATCTGGATCTACACTGGTCTTTATTTCTCAGTCTGGACTCTCTGAAGTCTGATCTCCAGCTTTTTGAGTCTGACTTTGGGTTCACTTGATCCAGCCTCAGCAGCTCTGTCTCCTTTAGTTTGTTCAAGACGACGCACCTTCAGATGATCAGGTTTTCTGAAAGTGTTGTTCTGGTCAGAGCTGCAGCTTTTCTCTGCAGAAAGACAGATTTTAATATGTTTATGATGATTTGACTCAAACCTAAAAGCCTTTCCACACTCTCCACAGACAAATGGTTTCTCTCCAGTGTGGATCCGACGATGCTTTGTGAGGTTTGCTGAACTTCTGAAGGATTTACTGCAGTGTTCACATTTGTATGGCTTTTCTCCAGAGTGGATTCTCATGTGACATTTGTAGTTGCAAGACTGAGCAAACTCCTTACCACACTGGTCACATCTGTATGGTTTTTCTCCTGTGTGGATTCGGTAGTGTGTGGAGAGGTCCCGTGATGTTTTAAAAGCATTTTCACACTGGTCACATTGGTATGGCCTCTCATCTCTGTGGATACGCTGGTGTTTTGAGAGCATCCCTTTTATCCTAAATGTTGTTCCACACTGATCACACTCAAAAGGTTTCTCTCCAGTGTGGATACTCTCATGATCTTTGAGATGTGAATTACGTCTAAATTTCTGACCACAAACCTCACAGCTGTAAGGTTTGTCTCCAGTGTGAACTCTCATGTGAACTGTAAGTGAACCGGAATGTGTAAACTTCTTCTCACAAAGCTCACACTTGTACGGTCTTTGTCCACTGTGGATTCTCATATGAGTTTTAAGGTTACTGGATTCTGCAAATCTTTTCCCACACTGGTCACATTCAAATGGTTTGTCTCCAGTGTGGACTCTCGTGTGTTCAACTAAACTGCTTGAATGTGAAAATTTCTTCTCACAAACATCACAGCTGATTGGTTTTTCTCCAGTGTGGATTCTGGTGTGACTTTTTAGATGTGCTGCTGTAGAGAAACTGTGTCCACACAGGTCACATTCGTATGGTCTTTCTCCTGTGTGAATTCTGTAGTGTATTTTGAGCAGGGAAGCACTGAGCAATGTCTTTCCACACTGGTCACAGGTGAACCCCATTCTGTTGATGGACTTTGTTGATCTGCCGTAAAAACAGAAAATTAACATGTCAAAATTATCATCATGTTAAACTCTATAATCGTTTGAAGTGTTGAACAGTGAATTTATTATTAGTGTTTAGTGGTGTCACTTTCATAAGTCTCAGTAAGTAATGAAATTAAAAGTTTTATACCGTTAAAAAAGAGAATTTGGTGATTGAGACTTGAACTAAAAATACCAATTCATGACTCACATTTATTTAAAGTTATAATAGTCTAAAGGGAGCTTTTTGTCACAACAGCATAAAAAACAGTTTTAAGTGTTTTACAGTCAGAGCATCAAAGATAACCAGGGTGTGTGAAGTTTTTAACTGGAGGTTTTACATGTTTATAAACATACAAAAATCAAACATTTGTCATTCCTTTTTTTTTAAATATTGCTTAATTGCTTTAATCAATATTTTCAAACTAAAGGCCCACAGATTTCTAAGTGTTCAGCTGCATTATTTAAGTACATTTACATAATAGTTAAAATACCTGACACAGTAAATGTAGAGGTGACTTTTCTGGCATTTTTGTGACAAATCAAGCTTCAAGTTCTCTCGTTTAATATTTTCAACAAACAAACAAACAAAAAAAAATAAATAAAAAAAAAAAAATCATAGTTTGATTTTACAATTAGATTAAGAAAAAAAATGAAGCAGCAGTCTGGTCTAATAACAGGGTGACCACAGAGTCTTAAAAGCATTAAAGGTTGATCAAATAAACTAGCCCAATATAAGGTTTTGAAGAAGTAATACATTTTATTAATTATCATTTGGACATTTGATTTGTTGTAAACCAAAACACCAAATTGATTCTGATTTTGATCATTTGACGACATGTTCAGAGCATGAAACAGGCTACACAACCAATGACATTAAACTAATTCACAGACAAAGAGACAAACAAGTGGAGAACACAGCTATGCTAAAAAAAAAAGCTACACAAAGCTTTTAAATAATAATTCTGATCTTATTAAAAGTCCAAATATTGTTAAGTTTGTTTTCTTTTGACATGCAACCTCAAATACTGTATTTGCTCTAAATGCACTAAATTAGACTAAATAAAAGCTCTAATTTAGTGAGGTTTTAGAGGCAAAGACTCTGTCCAGGGCTGCTATTTAACTTAAATGGATCTACAGTTAGATTATAAAGTCATACTCACAGATGTTGCAGCAGGTTCAATGTAGAAGTAACAGCAGAAAGTCCTGAAGAGCTTTGGCCAAAGAACAGAGTCTGAAGGTTCAGTCCCTCTGAAGTTTAGGCTGGTTCCTGTCCCAAAAAGAGCTGCTGCTGTGTCTCTGCCCCTTCACTGTCTCTGGTCTGTCTTCAGGGTTGCCAGATTTTCAGAGAGCAACAAGTGACCTGGCCTTTGAAAAAAAGCCCAAAACAAGCGACTTCAGGCACTCAATAAAAAGTAGTTAAAATAAGCAATTAATTCAACATTATGTGTCACAGCAAAACGTTGGTAATAATTTTTTGCATATTTTAAATAGTATTTGATCATTAATAAAGATTTTAAAACATGAAAATATGCAAAAACTCCATATTTTTTGTCATTACTGGGTGATTTTCTTGAATTTAAACCTGAAAAAACGTAAAAATCACCTTGTTTATGACGTCAAAGGGTCGCTCAGGAGCAAGCCCAAAAAACCGCAACCCGCGAAAATTCACAAGCGACTTTCCAAAATAAGAAGCCCAAAGTCGCTTTAAAGAAGCGGACTTGGCAACTCTGTCTGTCCCTGCTGCTCCTTTTGTCCCTCTCCTCCTGCTTCTGTGAGACAAACAACACAATGCTTACTTTCTATTGGCCCGCATCAGCCAATCAGAAGCCTTTGGGGGCGGGCACTCTTGCAACACCCACATGAGAGAATTGATGCTGTCCTAAAAACAAAATCTACACAATAATACTCTTAAAAGTTGTTAAAAGTTAGAAAACTATAGATTCATTATAATTAATTATCTCTCTCTGCTGAAAAATGCTCTTTATAAATGAATTGTGCCTTGACTAGGTAACTTGTAAAAATGGACATGTAAACATCTTGTGAGAGTGCTCTGGTAAATGTTTTGTTTTTGCCCAGGTTTAGCTGTTAAAAAGCATTTATTCTGTGTGTCTCTAATAAAAATAATTCTGTTTGTGATAAGCTAATGGAGTAGCAAAAGAGAAGTCATGTGTCTGAGACTGAGACAAAAGAAACTCAACAATGTTATTTCACTACAAAAACAACCATTCACAACTGAACTCTTACTTTTCGTATGTAACATGCAGAAAATTAAAGATAAGGCCCACACATTGAACTGTAGCGTTTCCAGCTTCCAAGTCTTATATGTCCCAAAAAGAGCAGCTGCAAACAGAAAAAAATATTTAAAAAATATCTTTAACAATATTTACTTTGATTAATTTCATTCATTCATTTTCTACAGCTTGTTTCTATAAACTGGAGGCTATTCTAGTGACTTTGGGCCTTAGACCAGTTCTGTTTAGGTTTACAGGTTTACAAGAGAGTAAACCAAATGATCTTTAGACTGTATTGTGTTGAACTAAATATTGTTAATGGTGTTTATTACTTATTACTGTTCATAAAATTCTTTCTACAATTCCACAGTTTGTTTCTGGGACATTTCTGAATATTCATACCATCAATTTGGATTTCCGAAAACGAATTCACGGGACCTCAATTATGATGTTCGAGTTGGAAGTGGGAGGAAGACCAGGGTTGCCAGTTTTTCAGAGAAAAACAATTAATGCGTCACAGCAAAACTATTAAAAGAGGGGGCCCTTTTTAATTAAGAGCTGGACAAAAGAACATCAGGTTTTAAAGTTTGCCTAAAGTTTCTTTGGTAATACTAAGAATCAGTATAGATGGTGTCACTAGCCTCGGCCAGAATGACACCTCCGAAGGTGGTAGAGAATGACCGAGCCAAGATCCTGTGGGACTTCCAAATACAGACAGACAGAATGGTAATGGCGAACCAACCAGACATCGTGGTGGTGGATAAAGAGCAGAGGAGAGCCGTGGTGGTGGATGTGGCAATACCAAGTGATGGCAACATCAGGAGAAAGGAGCATGAGAAACTAGAGAAATACCAAGGGCTCAGAGAAGAGCTGGAGAAGGCTTGGAAGGTGAAGACAACAGTGGTGCCCGTGGTGATTGGTGCACTGGAGGCAGTGACCCCCAAACTGGAGGAGTGGCTAGAACAGACAAGCTTTAGCACCCCCGAGGAGAAAGTTTGATAGTTTCCCACTACTTTCCTTGTGCTTAACTATATTTAACTAAATAAACACCACATTTATTTAGCATTTATTTATTTTTCCTGCCTTGTAAAGCACATTGAATTGCTTTATGTATGAATTGTGCTATACAAATAAATTCGCCTTGCCTTGCCTAAAAATATGCACAATAATTGTTTGTATGCATTTTGTTGTTATTGGCGCTACCCAACCTCAACTGGTCCCCGGAAAAGAAAATTGTGGCTGTACCGGTTCTTGCAAAGGTTGGGGACCACTGCCCTAGCAGCACCCAATATGCACAAAGAGAAACACTTGAGCCAGGGCTGTTGTCACCCAACTACAATAGTTTATCACTGTGCAAAAACAAAATGCAGCTAATTCAACATTTGCAAATTAAATTTGAAAAAACACTGTAAGCTTCAAGAGCCAAACGTCTGTCATACCTTTTCATAACTGATCGAAACAGCTCTCGTCCTCTTACGGTGCTCCATAGTACTCACGAAAAAAAAAATATTTATCTCGTAATTACGAGATAAGATCTCGTAATTACGAGATAACTTTCTCGTAATTACGAGATAGTTTTCTCGTAATTACGAGATAGTTTTCTCGTAATTACGAGATAATTTAAATGGCTTTTCCCACATTCTGTATACCCACACGCTTCGTATAGGCTAAGCTAGTGACTTTATCCACAACGAGTAGTCTTTTCTGTGCTAGCTTGATGTTTCTAAATAGCTAAGATGTACTTGTGGATTTCGTTATGTTAAATTAAGTGTCTGTGGTCTTCACTGCAATGTTTACGGTCGACAAAAAGTATGAAAATAGCCAATAACGTGACTGTCAACTCACGCTACAGTTAGCATGCTATTATAAAGACGGCCAGTGTGTGGAGCTGTTCACCCACCAGAAAGAAGCTAGTGGTAATCGGCAGGTTTTTTAAATAAAACTCGATCTTCTTGACTGTTGACAGTCAGTCTCACTCATCCTTAGAAATGTGCGGCAGTTTTTCTGTGGCTCCAGCGTCTAGTTTTCAATTTATTTGGCCAAAAAGAAGAGAAATGCTGCACATTTGCTACACTTCCGCATGGATCACCCAGAGTGGGCGGGTACTGCAAAAATGCCCGTATGTTGCAAGTCTGTTGCAGCACTTCTCTCCTTTATGGCCAAATAAATTGAAAACCAGACGCTGGAGCCACAGAAAAACTGCCGCACATTTCTAAGGATGAGTGAGACTGACTGTCAACAGTCAAGAAGATCGAGTTTTATTTAAAAAACCTGCCGATTACCACTAGCTTCTTTCTGGTGGGTGAACAGCTCCACACACTGGCCGTCTTTATAATAGCATGCTAACTGTAGCGTGAATTGACAGTCACGTTATTAGCTATTTTCATACGTTTTGTCGACCGTAAACATTGCAGTGAAGACCACAGGCACTTAATTTAACATAACGAAATCCACAAGTACATCTTAGCTATTTAGAAACATCAAGCTAGCACAGAAAAGACTACTCGTTGTGGATAAGTCACTAGCTTAGCCTATACGAAGCGTGTGGGTATACAGAATGTGGGAAAAGCCATTTAAATTATCTCGTAATTACGAGAAAATTATCTCGTAATTACGAGAAAACTATCTCGTAATTACGAGAAAGTTATCTCGTAATTACGAGATCTTATTTCGTAATTACGAGATAAATATTTTTTTTTTCGTGAGTACTATGGAGCGCCGTATCCTCTTTTGTTGTTCTAATCAAAAAAGTTTTCTCAGATAACCAGATGGCGCGTGTCTTTCTGCATGGAGCATGCGCAGTAGGGCGGAAAGTGACGTAGTAAGCACACACGTGACTTCTCACAAAATTTTCAAATGTAGATTTTAAATAAAGTATATTTTGTATTTGCCATTATTACATTGTAGAAACTGGTAAACTTCAAGTAAAATAGGCAGGGCCCAGCTGTGTAGTTTTCAGAAAAAATAAAGTAAACTTATTAGATTTAAAATTGTGTAGGTTTAATGAGTTTCAGTAGTGCTGCCTTTATACAATTAGTGTCAGATATATTTAAGTAGTTTGTGGTGACATAACGCATTCCTATCATCTTGAATCTACACAATTTTAATGTGTACAAGTGCCCGCTATTTTGCCCACTATTAATTTCACAAATATTTTTTTCAGTGAAGATTACAGTAAAAATGTTTTGGCTAACTCTATTTATGCTATGTCTTCAGTTATGAAAAGTCCATGCAAAATGCAGTTAACTTAAATAGGAATCAAAAACTTGTTTTCCTTTAATAATAGTGAACAGTGTGAATGTGGCACATCCCCCAGAGACCCAGATGAAACAAGGGGTCACAGCAGTGTGTACGTTTTTCGCGTGCTCCAAGTCCTTACCTGATGCACTCTCATAGAACAGGCATCTTATAGACACAAAATAACTGATCAGACTGAACCACAGCCCTGTCTTTTGTTTTACAAGGATGTAGACTGAAAAACACACTGCACACACACAAGGGCTGGATCACCGGTGGATGGTGATGCACTAGTACAACACTGGGATCGAATAATGTCGACAGACACAGAAACTCTTGCGTCAGTTTTAGAGGTGTTTTGATCCTGAAGTCTATTTCATTAGAATATCATTTCAATAAACCGATATGCAACTAACTTGAGTTGTAACTAGTAATTTATTGTCAACAATTGTAGTTTATAATGTTAAGTAATGATACTTAACTAAAGTATCATTTTTTTTTTCTTAGAGCAATCCTTTGGGCATTGTAAATTTACCATCAACACTGGCCTTAGATGTATTTGTCGAGTTTCATTTTGCTATGAACACAGCACACTGGTAATGACCCCTTCACAAGTGGAATTTATTTGTTCTATGTCGTATGTGCTACGCCCTCTACGGGCTTCGCTATTGGCTAACACTCGAGGCAGCGCCTCGCACCTGAAGATCAAACAATGTACCGCTCCAATCATGAGGACGTGGTTCCCCCACTGGCCGTATATAAGGCCCTGTCCACTATCGCTCGCCCTTCTTTTCACTCAGCACTTGAAGATCTCTTAACATGTTCTTTAAGAAAGATTTACTCTCTACAATCAAGATTAGGGATTCGCCGTACTCACCAGCTCGAAGATTGTCACCCTCCGGTGTCGAGCACCGTGGGTACGGCAGATGTGAGACCCTCTTCTCCCCGAGGACCGTCTGTTTCCCTCTGCCTCTGTTGGCAGCACAACACAGGGATAAGACCGCCCCGTCTGCTGCTCGCTTCCCAGGGAGAAGCGAGAGTGGCGCCGTGGCTTCATGAGCCCCGAATCCCCGGAGCATCTCGGTCCGGACCCGGAGATGTCCGAGGGGAAGACCGTGCCTCCGGTCCGTGCTGCAGCCTTGCCGAGCAAGGCTCCAGCGCCTCCTTCCCTCCGGATTGTCCCCCTATGAAGAAGACATGGCGTTCCTCTTCTCCCGCGGCTGCTGCTTGGCGCCAACACCGTGTGCCAGCATACCGGCCGTATCGCTGTGTGCACTGGTGCAGCGAGTCGGGGGCTCCATCCATCGAGGACGGGATCAGTTTGGCTCTGCTTCCCTCTTCCTCGCTCTGATCTGGCGGTAAGCCTCTATTCCAGCCCGAGACAGGCTGACGGCGGTGTCGTGTATCGCTGCTATGCTAATGCTACACGGTCATAGCACTAGCTAGCTACTAGCGCAGGACGGGATCAGTCTGGCTCTGCTTCCCTCTTCCTCGCTCTGATCTGGCGGTAAGCCTCTATTCCAGCCCGAGACAGGCTGACGGCGGTGTCGTGTATCGCTGCTATGCTAATGCTACACAGGCCGTAGCATTAGCTAGCAACTAGCTAGCTACTAGCGCAGGACGGGATCAGTCTGGCTCTGCTTCCCTCTTCCTCGCTCTGATCTGGCGGTAAGCCTCTATTCCAGCCCGAGACAGGCTGACGACTGTATTGTGTACAGCTGTTATGCTAATGCTGCACAGGCCGTAGCATTAGCTAGCAACTAGCGCAGGGCCTAGTTAGCTGCGGACCACGGTGGCTGTTTTCCTCTGCATGTCACAAGCTTTCGCCATGGGCGTAGGTATATGTGCGCGGCACAGGTGGGCGGCAGACATCTCTGGCTGGGTCTGTCTTCCCTCTAGGACCATGAGAAAAGCAGCTCGCCCGCTGCTTCGCTCTTCTGCTCGGGTCAGAAGGAGGAGGAGCCGCTCTTCCCCGAGACACGCTCTTACAGCTGCGGCGTTCTGTTCCTCGGGCTCCGGCTCCTACAGATCAGGAGCGCGAGTCCGGAGCGGCGCGCTCCTTTATCTGGAGCTTGTAAGAGAGAGGAGAGGCTCTTTATGTTATGATTTAGAGTTACTTCTCACCATGCAACAGACACGCACTGGTAGCGTTTCTGTTGCTGTTCTTGCTGGTGCTATAGCTCCGATGCTGGCTCCAGCTGTCCTGTCACTCTCATCCCCGCTGAGTGTCGCGGTGCGGATGAGTGCGTCAGGAAAGGGCAGAGGTTGACTGTGACCCCCCACTCTCGCCCAGGGAAGAAGACGTAGGTGAGAACCACGTACTTCACCACAGCCGCTGTCGTGAGGGCGGAGTTTCCAGCAGCTCAGATAGCTGTCCAGGGTAAGGACAGTTCTTTACCCACCGCTGCTGCTCTGGTAGCAGGGCACCGTGTTCTGCTCCTATCTGCGCTTGGAAAGCATGTGGGAAGAAGACAGGCTTCTGTGCGTCATCTCCATTTACTCATCTTTTTATGTAGATGTTTTTTCCCGCTCCTCGCTCTGCTTTGAGGATGCGGATTTGTGTAGTGCAGGACCGTTTAGGGCGCGCTCTGATGCGCTCCCTCTCACAGGGTCACACATGCACGAGCAGCGGAGCTCCCATCACGTCTCCGCTCCCTCCCTGGTCAGTGCTGCGCAGCGACAGGGGACGCGCGCTCCACCTGTCCCGGCTGCGGACGGTCCCCCAGCTGGCATTGCTGTTGGAGTTACACCAAACGCCTTCTTGCGCTGGTCCCGCAGCACGCAGGGGGCAAGTGCAGGCTCGTAGGGGGTCGCGCATCGACGCGCTTCCCCTCGTGCTTTGGAGGAGAGTCTACAGTCCATAGATCCTCTCCTCTTACGGTTAGTGTAGCGCCGCGGCATCAGACGCCTGCTCGTCCCTTCCAGCATTAGGAGCAGGGGCAAGTCTGTGAGCGCTCGGCCTCTGCCCCGGAGCTTGACAGCATCTCGGCGGAATGCTTGTCTATCTCCTCATTCCCTAGGGAGGCGCAGACTGCGCGGGTGCGACGTTATGACCGGTTCCGTTCGTACGTCCCTTACGAGCACCCCCCCCCCCCCCTACGGACATAGTG